>JMFS01031334.1:0-78100 GCA_000699545.1 Podiceps cristatus | reverse complement strand
AACTAGCTCTGTCCTGGCTAAAACCAAGACAAGCATTAAGGTTGAGTTCTGCCTTCACTTGCACCAAAAAATCATAAATTGTGGCTCGTTGGCATGGAGTTTAACTTAAATATTTGGAAATCTCACTATTTAGAGACTGGAGTACTTGAGAACAGCAGATCTGGGCCAGTTCAACAAGCAGCATCAGTTGATATGCCAAACACAGAGGTTATCATCAGAATTCTGCCTGCAAGCTGCCTTGCGAAAACAAACCCAGAAGGAGCCACCCAGTGTGATTAGAGACGCTTCCCCTTTCCAGTCCTTATGACAATGCAAAATTAGGCAGTCTGTACAGGAAAGTAGTAAGGTTTGAGTAGGTTGTGCGATGGTAAAAGACAGCAGTGTGGGAGTGCCGAAGTCTCTCCAGTAGCCGGCTTTGCCACTGGTACTTGGATTTTGAAAAGGCACAGGTCTATGTAAGTGCAATTCTGTCTTAGGGTAGCAGCTAGACTTGCACGGAAACATTTTCCACGTTATTGCTCCCCTCTCTCTGCAAGACTTATAAAGTCTTTTCTTAGGAAAGAATTGGCAGTTTTGGATGATTGAACGTCATTGGTTAAAGCCATCCCAGTGAAGCAACTCTGCTTATGGAGAGCTCTGCTTCACCGCATCTTCTAACTCTTGCCAATGTTTGGCTTCCTTTACACGTTTTAGTAATTTCTTGGTCAGTTTTTAGTATCTGGCAGAGATCTGAGCTTGGTATTTATGAAGTAATTTTTAATTTAAATGGGATTCATTCTGCATTTAGCCATCTCACTTCATGCTTATTCCCTCTATTCTCTTACAACTCACCCTAATATTCCCTTACCTCCTTTCCCACCGTCTCTGCAAACAGAACTTGTGTGTCCTGTTGCTTTCTTCCCTTTCAAAACTAGGAGTCACTCCGAGTCCCACATCCCCTATATCCTGCCTATTCCCACAGCCCTTTCCCTATGAGCCATCTCTTTTTTCAGGCTACCATTGTGCCACAGCTCAAGTTGTTTGCCCTTTCCATTTGCTACACTTGTCAACTGTATTATTTTAAAACCAGTTTTGCTTTGAGTCAAACCTGAATATGCCATCAGTTGGGTTTTGTGGATATAAAAGGGCGAAATAAAATTAATTTCTTTTAGCAACATAAGGAAGTATTTTCTAGAAACATCAGTAAATTAACTCTCAGGAAGCAGAAAAGGATGGTCACCGTTTTTGCCAACTGAAGGTAACATAACAGTCGGTTTCTGTGTTGTTCCCTACTCTTCTCACTAAGTCCTCCCTGTGCTTAGTCGGTCATTCCCACCTGCTGCTGTTTGTCCTCTGCAGGGCAGATTTCTGGGAATAGCAAGTGTGAGAGCAAACTCTTGACTACTGTGCGCTTGACTACCAAGCGCAGTTTGTTCCTCGCCAGACCCTTAGGTTCATTCTTTTTTATTCTGCAGAGCTGTTTGTCAGCCCCTTCTAGCAGACAGTGTGAGCCTCCACCCCAGGAACTGGGAACCTAAACACTGTTGTGCTTAATGCAGATAAGTTAATCCAGGTAGAACAGTAGCAAATAGATCTTTTACATCTGTGAGAAGACAGATCCTATTTTTGAGACAGACTATTTTTCTATCAGCTTCTAAGCTTTAATTGAGGATTGCTTCTTATGTTTAAGCATACCACTGCTTCTGACGG
Source organism: Podiceps cristatus (assembly GCA_000699545.1). Taxonomy (NCBI): domain Eukaryota; kingdom Metazoa; phylum Chordata; class Aves; order Podicipediformes; family Podicipedidae; genus Podiceps; species Podiceps cristatus. The sequence goes on along the minus strand of JMFS01031334.1, from coordinate 76,411 downwards.
GATATTGTCTGGAGCATTTTAATGAAATGTTTTAACTGGTATTTCTGAAGTTGGAAAGTAAGTGAAATAAAGTAACAATGAAGCAAGTTACATGCCTTATTCCTTCCAACCTTCATTCTACTATTGAGAATCACTACTGAGTATTCTTCCAAGGGTATCTGGTTGAAGTGAACAACTAGCTTTTATACTCTGGCCCTCAGTATGATATCTGCACTACACTATGTACTTATGGGTCAAGTTTTCAGTGGTATGAAGTGCCTGACTTCTATGGATTTCAATAGGAATTAGTTGCTGAAAATTTTAGCAGTTGTGTCTTTAGATCTGAGGAAATAAATTTCGAAGAAAATAATTTACGTTGATATTTGTAGCAACTCACGTACTTTTCCACATATTCATGCCATAAATGAAGAAATAAGTTCATAGTATATCTTTACAAAAAAAGTCATTGAATTCAATTAGTGAAAACAACTTTATAAAAATTAAATAGAAAGATTATCATCCATGTAGTTCATTTTTGCGCTGTCTGAATAGGTCAGCTATTGGGGCACTTTCACTTGCAAGAAATTCCATCGCAAAAGGTGGTTTAATTCCTAAGGGACGAAGGGGTTTTTTTGCTGTCTGTAGCAGACAGCACACCCATTCTTCTCTATGGTAAATTGTGTTTCTTTAAAGAGACCATTTGTCTTTTAATAGCAACTGCTGTTTCTCACAAAAAAGACCTACATAACAAAACCACCTGTCCAGTAAAAAATAAGAGGAGGAGAAGCTGTTTTCTGAACAGATATAACCACAAAATACTCCTGAACACCCATAACGAACAACATTGGGTTGAAAGTGAGAAGTGTGTGTCCACCTGCTGTTCCCTATGCAGGCACTAGCTGAGCTGTTAGCTGTAGCAATAGCAGCAGGTCATATCCTGACACTTGCTGACCATCCCAAGAAAAAAACCCAAAGAAACAAAAACCCCAACACTGCTAATCCTTCACTTGATCCTCCCCAGCAGCCCACAAGGAGTTTGTCAAATATCACACCTGTGCTACTGGCATTCTTCTTGAAACAGAACTTTGTGTACGAAACTTAACAGATGAATTTTTCTATTGGGCAAGAAAGGAGAATATGAAAGAAAGAACATATGCACAGGCTCCAAAATGAGCATTTCTGCTGAAGCTGTGCAGTGAGAGGCGCCTGCATCTCACTACTTGCATGAGTGACACGTGGCTCTGCCAAGCTGTCCTGCAAAGTAATGTCAAATATGAGACCTGCAATCCTTGCATCTAAATGTGATGAGGAAGCCATCAATTCTGCATCTGGACAGCCCTGAAGAAACTGTATTCCTGTATTGACAAACACTTGAATCTGTCCTTTACGATTGCCCTGTTGGTGCAAGAAGGCTTGCATTCATGAATAAAAGAAAAAGATGTAGGCCACCATTAGCAGACTGAGGATTAGTACTCCTAGAGGTCAGTCAAGTTTGCCAACTGTATTACCTTATTTAAAAGTTCCCCTAGTGGAGGTTTTTTAATGAGCTGTAGAGATCATCCAATGTACTGTTGATTTGAAATCTGTAAACCAAGCAGATGGCTGAGAAAGAAAAAATAATCAGTGCTTTGGAAAACACCATAGAAAGGTCAGCAATGTGTACGTGAGCCAGAGTCCAGAGGCTAGTGTCATTAGGCGAAAATAACACTGGTGTCATCATGTGATTTAAGACTTATCAAAGAAAAATCAAGGTGTTAGGGGGCTTTTCTTGACACATAAACAATGTCACCTGAGTTACAGAGAAGAGCAACATGTGTTTAGATTTTCTTTCAGAGACTCTGGATTTGTCCCTTATCGTGTGACAAAATAAATGTGCAGAGTCAGATGTCTCCCCTAAGATGTATCCTCTATCTTAAGACACACAGAATGGCCCAGTTTCCACACTGGCCCCCTTATAAACTTTTCTGTCCCTATATGAAAAGGCAGCTTTTACATGGGAGGTTGCTATCACCAGGTGAATTTTAGGGCTGGTGAGCTGGTCTCTAGAGGAGCCAAACCCAGCTGGCAGGCATTGATCTGACCTCAGTAGCAGCAAATAAATACCTTTTTTACCATTAGGACCATGACTTCAGGTAATCCTTTCTACTAGTAAAAATCTCTACATATCTTTTCTGCAACAAAGGGCAGAAACAAGAAGTCAAGTACAACAGGAGTTGTCAAGACTAGTTTATTTACTGGCAGTACGTCGTAAGTATGTTCCCAAACCAGCAGAAGTTTAGCTTCCAGTTTCACTGTTCTGTCTACTTAAGGAAAAGATGAGCTGCTTGTGCCAGGAGTCAGCCTGCACACGGAGCCTGTCCCAGGAACATGCCTGGCCTCAGCACGAGCGATGCAGAAGAACTGACACCATCTCACTAACCCCCTCCCTCTCACTTTCCCTCTCACTCTGCCTGTTGCTATTTTTAGATTTCACTGGTTAAAGCTTGTCCCTTCTGGATGCTTATACGCACAGGGCAGGCGCACACACATGCTGTGGACACTACAACTCAAGCACGGGACTTAGCCAACAGTTTATCTTGTTTCACATCAAGGAATAAATTCCAATTTCTTATGACAAGATCCTACCCTTTGAGAGGATGCACAACGTGCTCAACCACATGGAATTTTGTTGCTTGCAGATTTGACGAGGAGGCTTTCAACGGATAGAAAAAGAGGTTTACACAGGAACTTCCTCTTTTCTCAAATTTCCTTCCAGTTTGCAAGATCTTGCTTTCTTTCAACACTTGCTTTAAGCCCGATTCCCATGCCGTCCGCCATAAATGCAGCAGTGGCTCAGCAGACAGCTGCTGGGTCAGTTCCCAGCACTACTATTAGCGCTACAACTGAAGGTGCGGGTGGGGGCTCAGGGGGGATTTATTCTGCCATTATAAGTCGCAACCAGCCCATTATCAGAGTAAAGGAGAAGACCTATGAAGAGCTTCACAAGAAGTGCCTGGAGAAAAACATTCTCTATGAAGATCCTGATTTCCCACCAAATGAGTCCTCCCTCTTCTATAGCCAGAAAATCCCCATCAAGTTCGAATGGAAGAGGCCACGTGTAAGTAACATGTTTGCTAAGTGCCTTCTACTTTCTATAAATTGAAGTATTCACCCTGAGCTTACATTTTTGCAGAAAGCATGTGTCGGGGGAGGCAGGGGGAATAAACTGGAAATACATTTCCTTAGAGCTCTCCTGGAAGATAACTCGCTAGGGCTGTGGAAGCGCAGAGAGTGTGTGTATATAATGACTGAAATACAATAAACCAAAATGAAACAAGAGATGGAATGAAATATGTAGAAAAAGAAATCCAGAAATTAAATTTTCTCCTTGCATGATTTGCTAGAGATTTTTTGTCTGAAACTAGCAAAGAAATTGCATTCTGCAACAAGTTACTGTGTTTGCTGAAGCTTAATTTTTAAAAACTATTTTATTTCACTTATAACTTTACTTTAGTATTCTGCTGGTTTCCTAATCTGTGGAAACATAAGGACAGACTATGGTCCAAAACATGCTTTTATGCAGTTGCTCGTTCCCCACATTGCTTAGCCAACTTGCAAAGGTGGTTTAGCGCATTTTCCACTTACCGTGAATGGGGCTGTTGTAATCACTATGAGGACCCACCCCTGCCTACTAATCCCATTTATTTTTCCTAATTTGTGGGCACACCCCAGCCAGCCTTCCTCTTCTTTCCACCCTGTCTCTCTCTCACAGGCAGAGGACTAATTCTGCAATTCCCAATTGACTCCTCATCCTACCACAGGAGGAGTTCTCCTCTCTCCCTGCCATCCCTCCTGGGTGGCGGCTCCCCTCCAGCGAGGCAGCCCCCGGCACGCTGCCTCGGCCTCTGCCGTCCCCTGTCCGGCAGCGAGGACGTGGTTCTGAGGAGCTTTCCCAGCTCCCTCACTCTGGCAGTTTTTGGCTGCCTCTTCTAGATTTGCCATAGTTCCCCAACACCCAAATCTGTGCTTCAGTGGCAAAGTCAGTGGTGATAGATAAAACCAACCACAGGAACGTAACTAGGAGTACGTAACGTAATGTAACATAACGTAACGTATCCAGGAGCTGTTGCGGGTTACAGATGCAGAGGAAGGCCATATGCAGCTGTCACAACAACGCGAGTAACATGGGGGCAGCAACACCACTCCCCCATCTGCTGTGCCCTGTGCATGTGCGCTCTGTCATTGCTTCATCATCACCATTACCACATCAGCTTCTGGAAATGTGTGTGGATGAGTTAAATGCAGCCTCAAGTCAATCACCCTAAAAGGGATGGGATTTCCCCCATTTCTACAGAGAGGAGAGCGATGAAGCAGTACAGTGGATGAGTGCCAGCACCCTGGGGCAGACAGACTGCAAGTGTGCATATGTCGTAGTTTAACCCCAGCCAGCAACTAAGCACCATGCAGCCGCTCACTCCCTCCCTCCTGGTGGGATGGGGGAGACAAGTGGAAGGGGAAAAGTGAAAAAAACTTGTGGATTAAGATAAAGGCAGTTTAATAGGGAAAGGAAAAGCTGTGTGCACAAGCAGAGCAAAACAAGGAATTCATTCACTGCTTCCCACGGGCAGGCAGGTGTGCAGCCATCGCCAGGAAAGCAGGGCTCCATCACACCTAACAGTTACTTGGGAAGACAAACGGCATCATTCTGAACATCCCTTCCTTTTTATTCCCCAGCTCTATGTGCTGAGCATGATGCCATATGGTACGGGATATCCCTTGGGTCAGTCGGGGTCAGCTGTCCCGGCTGTGTCCCCTCCCAGCTTCTTGTGCCCCCCAGCCCACTCGCTGCTGGGGTGGGGTGAGAAGCAGAAAAGGCCTCATCAACTCTGTGTCAGCACTGCTCAGCAATGGTGAAAATATCTCTGTTTTCAGCACAAAACCAAAACATAGCCTCATACTAGCTACCCTGCAGAAAATTAACTCTATCCCAGTCAAAAGCAGTGTACTACTGAGCATGCACAGATCAAGCCTCTATTTTTGGGAAGGTTCAGGCTTCAGTCTCTATCCCAAAGATACTTCTTTAAGCCATTCATTAAGTTTGGAAGTTCTATACTTATCATGCAGCAACAACAAACTGGGGAGTGTGCAAGACTCAAACTACAACCTAAACATCAAAACAAAAGTTACCTGTGTTCTTCTGACAGAGCTGTTTGGTCATCTGATGTATCCGTGGTGCCAGCTGCAGGTAGAGCAGAGGCAGGACATCCAGAGATCTGGAGCCTGCGCCTGCTGAGTACTGGCATGCTGTGGGATCATGGATCCTGTCGGTCCTCACCCTGGGAGAGATGGCTGTCCTGCCAGGGACACACCAGGCCCGACTTGTAGAGATGCCCGTGCCTTCTGTTGCAAATGTGTTTGTTTTACATCAAACCCTGTAATTGAGGTCACTGCTGTACCCAGCAGGTCCCCAAAGAGGACAGACTCACATATAACGCTTTCTCTTTTTATAGCATGTCCCCTGCCTTGCCATCCATACCACAACTGCAAAGTGAGACTTCTCTTGGGTGCAGGTACAAAAGACCTGTATTTATTGGTGCTGATCTCAAATTGACCCAGGACTTTGAAACCACAGGTTATATAGCACTGGTAGGAGGACTTGTACAATGACATTATATACACAGATAGCCACAATAGACACGTTAACAGAACATCATAAAGTCAAATAAATATGTAGTAGTAATATTGGGCTGAAGAGTATTTTGCTAAGAGATTAAGGCAATCATTGAAGCACCAAATGTAAAGATTTGACTGCACAGGCCATGTTTTGTAATAGTCCATAAAGATACGGACAACTTCTGTTCTTATTAGATTGCAGTGGCATTTTTTTGGCAAAGCAAGCGACTAGTTTATAACCTGTAGTCTTATATGGTGGTAATTTTAAATCATTTTGAAATTCAGGTCAAAATTGAGTTGAATCAGACTTGATAATGAACTCGAAGCAAAAACAAAGTACCAGACAGTTCACAAGTCCCGAGAGAATATCTTAACACTGGCTTCGTTCTAGACCCTTCCCCTGATTTCTGCAGCATATTGTATATGCCACATACCCCCAAAAATAGCAAATAAACAAGTGATCAATGTGCTCTAAGATCTCATTCAAAACAGAGACAGAGGAAATAGGCAACCTGTTCCTGGCTGCCTCTGGCTTTCTGAGTCACCTTAATCATGCCACCTAATCAATTTGTGCCCAACTTCCCTCCCCCCAGGAGATCAATGTATGAGAATATAATATCCCTGAAAGATTAATGCTGGCCTTAAATGAGCATTATTTGTGATGATATGAATCCACGTGGGATTACTGAGTGCAAGTTTTTCCAGAAGCTCCAAGTATTATTTGAGGAATCTAATTGAATCTAAAGGGCACATGTTGGCCAGTAACCAACACTATAACCAAGCCCTGATGATGGTGCTGCTCCCCCGCTGAACAGCGCTTCTTCGCTGTACCTCTCAGCATACTGTGCTAACGTATGGAAAGGGCTGTGAGTCTGCTTTTGCACCTGGGATTTATGAGGAGCCCCCGGCACGTCAGCCACATGGATGACACTCCTCCAACCCCCGGCTCTGAGCCCGGCATGGGCAACTCCCGCTCCCACATGTGGGCTGCCAGGACCTGGGCTCTCTCTGCTTCCCCTGGCAATGGCCGTGCTGTGACTCAACCTTTTCCTCAGGGCTCCTGCAATTCATTACTGAGGTGGTGAGAGGTGTCCAGCATCCCAGCCCCAGAGCTGCTCCTTGCTGTCGTGTGTCTGGCCCTGCAGGCTCTGCTCTTTGCAGTCAGTGCTACCCAGAGGTCAGGTCCTCCTCTGCCACATCCCAAAATGATTGTCCTGCACCGCTGCGAGGACAGCGAGGGCACAGGGACTGGTCTTGTGCCTTACCGTCAGAAGGGCAGCTGCCACGCAGGGCAGTTCTGAGCCTTGGCATAGGGGCGGCGAGAAGGCCCCTGTAATTCTACCCAGCTGGTGACTGCCACGCCACGACATGAACGCGCAGAGCAGACCTCCTAATACTCAATTTGGACAAAAGCCAAGTGACAGCCCTGAAAGTTTCCCTGAGTAAAGGCTGCAGCATCCATCCAGTGTTCCTGTTCAGAGTATGCATGAGCAGGGTTCAGGTACATAGAGGGGAAATAAAATCCCCCTCAGTTAATGCATAACATGAAAACATTTGCTCACTCATGGAAGGTAACAAGCCCAAAGAACCGTTCTCACCTGCACCAGGTTATATCCAGCTCAGGGATGGGCTGTGCTCAGCTTTTTTGCCAGCCTCCTCCTCCCACACCAATGCTGCCTGCAGGAGCTTCTCAGCTGAGTGCAGAGATGAGGTTGCCTATCTTTGAGAGTTGAGAAGTCTGTATTATAACATGAAGCAGAACCCCAAGAGGTCCTGCTGCAGTCCTGTTTGGCTCTAACGACGCTAGAACATTAATAGGAAGGCTCTGCTGTGACACTGTGCTTTCAAAAGCACCATTGTCATTCTCCTTGGTCACAGCCAGGAGGTCAGAGCATTAACTGCCAGACTCAATGACCTCCCTACAGTGATCCATCCTCTCTACAGGCAAGAAAATCAGCAGGAGGTGCTTTCTTTTCATAACAAATACAAATGAAATCAAGTCAGCAGACTGGTGGATTTTGCATAGAATGAAAATTAATCAGTCAGATCATCTACTGCACAGGTATGAAACTGTTAGGATTTAGGAATCACAAAACGTGTGCCTCTGCAGGCAGTACCACAAAGCAAAGATGGTGTTTAGTGCCACCAAGGCAGGACTTTCAGATGAGGGTAATCCAACTCAAACCAGCTTGGTGTCTGACGATGTCAAGTTCTGCCTAAAAGTCTGCAGCACAGCCATGTTATAGCATCGTCTAGACCCAGAGAGGCCAAGGGAGAAGCATGAGGCTACAAATTATCTTAGGCCAAAGAAGATGCTGCTTCTACTTGGTAAGATCAGTTTAGGGAATTTACTTAGAATGCTGTAGTTTACTAACAGCAGTTTTTAAAGGAATGAATGCTTTCTGCTACAACAGGATAACCTGACTGGAGGATTTTTCCTGACACAGAAGAAAAGCTAATGAAAATACGACAAAAGTCAAAAGCCATTTTTAGTTGCATACTGCCTTTGTATTTTCCAGTGCTCCCTTCCAACTGCCTCCTAAGTACCCTCTGCCCAAAAGCAGCACACACTAATAATGGATTTTTCCTCGGATTCTCAGTCTCTCTTGCTGTAACTTTGACTCTTTGTAATGGAATTACAGTCCAAACTGAATCAACCCAGTGAACAAAAGGTCCTTTGGATAGTACCAAGGCAGTCTGAGGCACTCAGATCAGAGAAGACTCTTTCTAGCTGAATCATTGCATCAGTTAAGTCAAGATGCCAGCCAGAGGGACCTGGACAGGCTTGAGAGGTGGGCCTGGGTGAACCTCATGAAGCTCAACAAGGCCAAGTGCAAGGTCCTGCACATGGGTCGGGGCAATCCCAAGCACAAATACAGGCTGGGTGGAGAATGGATTGAGAGCAGCCCTGAGGGGAAGGACTTGGGGGTGCTGGTCAATGAGAAGATCAACGTGACCCAGCAACGTGAGCTCGCAGCGCAGAAAGCCACCTGTATCCTGGGCTGCATCAGAAGCAGCGTGACCAGGAGGTCAAGGGAGGGGATTCTGCTCCTCTACTCTGCTCTTGTGAGACCCCACCTGGAGTGCTGCGTCCAGCTCTGGGGCCCCCAACATAAGGAAAACATGGACCTGTTGTAGCAGTTCCAGAGGAGGCCACAAAGATGATGAGAGGGCTGGAGCACCTCTACTGTGAAGACAGGCTGAGAGAGTTGGGGCTGTTCAGCCAGAAGAAGAGAAGGCTCTGGGGAGACCTTCTGGCAGCCTTCCAGTACCTAAAGGGGCCTACAGGAAAGCTGGGGAGGGACTATGACAAGGGCACGCAGTGCTAGGACAAGGGGTAATGGCTTTAAACTGGAAGAGGGGAGATTTAGGTTAGATATAAGGAAGAAATTCTTCACTGTGAGGGTGGTGAGACACTGGACCAGGCTGCCCAGAGAAGCTGTGGATGCCCCATCCCTGGAAGTGTGGAAAGGCAGGTTGGACGGGGCTTTGAGCAGCCTGGTCTAGCAGAAGGTGCCCATGGCAGGGGGATTGGAACTAGATGATCTTTAAGGTCCCTTCCAACCCAGATCATTCTATGATTTTATGGTTCTATGAATGAAGAGCAGCCTATTGGGAATCTCTGTGATAACTTGACCTAAGAGGTGAAGAGTAATTCCTTGCTCAGCCAGGAAGACTGGAAGGATGCCACCTGCATCATGAACACCAGGTCATCTCGCTCTGCTGACTTGAGTACTTTTCGTCAGCCTTGGAAGACCTCGAAACCTTTCCCTGTAACTTCAGCTGTACTCAGCACAACTAGCACCGCTGGAGAAGAACTAGAGTAATACACTATGAAAAGCATATTCACTGTCTACTAAACGCACCTGGCCACCATAAAGAAATGCAAGAAAAGCATTTCTGTCACAGCTAAATCAGTCTTACATGATCATTGTATGATTCCCTCCTTTGCATTCCTTTACCAACCATCCTCCAACGCAAAGGAGCCCGAATGCAAAAAATTGCTCTGAGGAGCCATCATCACTGTGTGTTTAGTATTTGGAAACACCTGGGCACCATCTAACTACCTTCATCTAAAACACAGCGTGCTTGATTTCAGAGCTTGTTACTTCAGTAGGAGCAGGAACAAGCTAAAATACAGTAACAGAGGTTGAAAAAAACGCAATCTGAAAATCCGGCATCTCACAGCTGGTTTTCAGGACAGCACCACAGCAACATGAGGAAGAATATTTTCAAGAAAGCAAGTGGGTGAAGAAAAGGCATCTCAAACAGCTGCCTTGACAGAATTGGACCCCAGGACAGCTGACTGAGGCAAAAATAACAGGACAATCCTTCCCTTCCCTCCCTCGAGGAGAATAAGGTGACTGCTGGGGGCAGCCGGAAGCTGGTCTCTCTATCTGGCTGTATGACTAATACAAATATTTACATCAAAGCAACTCTGCTGATTACTGTGAAGGAGCAAAAGACTGGGCTCAGCCAAGTGAAACTACTAGTCCTGAAACTAAGTCCGGGAAAATCCAGGGCCACCCTGATGACATGGAGAAAAAGCTTTAGACCTCAGAAGGAGTGTCAGCTGCCTGTGCTGCCACACAAGCAATTGTCAGCTGTTTCTCCTTCCTCCCTCCCATCCCACCCCAGCCCTGCCATCTTCCAGCAGATTGGGTTCTTGGACTATCCTCTGTCTTCTTCCCCATTTGCAGCTGCTCAGGAAATCAGTCCTCAGGTTACATACCTTTCTTTCCTTACTCTCACGAGAGATCAGTCTAAAAGGTACGGGGAAGAAAAAGAAGCCACTTAACAAGTATTTGGGTATGAGAGACAGAATAAAGTAGCGATATTTTTTCTCTCTGTAGGACAGGTTGTACCTTCCCTTGGCTTTCCTATACCCTGTGGTTCTTTGACCCATACAGAAAAGGTTCTGTGAAATCCTGCAATAGTCCTACCTCATTTGCTGGTAATTCCTACATAATCCTCCCCTCCCTACAGCAATTCCGTAATTATTTATGCCTGTACAGCATCTTGTGCCCATTCTGTATTAGTATAAATCCTGACAAACCCAATACATTGTCCAAAGCACGGGACAACAGAAGATCTTCCTGTCCTCAGAGACAGATGACCTCTGTATACATTTCTGAATGCAGCACTGGCAATTAAATTTTGCAACATGAAGAAAAGAATAAAATCTCTTAACCCACAACTGATTATTCCTGAGAATTAGAGATCTGATCCTGGGCAAGTTTACAGGAGAAGTATTACTGGGGTTCATTCCTGATGAAATGTATCTTCAACCCTATTAGTGCCCCAGCATAGTAGTTACTACAACCTGGACACCTTAAACCTGCAGTCATTTTTAAAGAGTTTAATCTAGTCCCCTGATCTTTTTTCTACCTATCTGCTCTCATGTCTCCTCCAGTGGTTTCTTTTTTCATTAGTTTAGAAAAATATTTTTCACTATTCCTCTCATTTTAATGCATTTGAACTGCATAGAGGGAGTCCCCCAGGCTACCTATTAGACCCTGTAGATTCACAGAGAAAACTCTGGCTGTAGTCTGGAATATCCAGATCCCAAAACATTTTCACAGTGAAACTCTGCAGCTGAAAATTCTTCAAGAGATTGTGATGTCTACAAACTATCCTTCAGGAAAACATTGTCCTAAAGCAGCTTTTATTTCTGTGGCAAACAAGCATCATAATGCATCATAATGCATGTTTTCCCTGCTCATCCATCTATTTGTATTTTGCAGGAAATCTGTGAGAATCCACGGTTTATTATCGGTGGAGCCAACAGAACAGATATCTGCCAAGGAGAATTAGGTATGAAATTCTTACTTCAACTCTCACTTTTTAAAGCCTGCGTCACTTAATTTTCTTTTGCTTCCAAGGTGATATTTGAAATCCTCTCTGTCAGTTTACCCCTACACATCTACTGATTCCTTCTCTCTACAGCAAATCGTTGATGTCTGCCTAGCAGCAACCTAGGGAAGAACTTTAAGCAAAAGATGCTTTGCAGGGTGTTTTGCCTTTCATGAACTAATATAATGAGTGTGTTTCAAAGCACCATTTGGCCTTTCGGGCTTTGAGGAGGGACAAAATTAGTTAAGACAAGAATAACAGATACAGAAAAGTAGTTATCTGACTGTGAGAAAAATCTAATCAGCCGCTGTTGTGTTTTTTCAGGTATTTAGTCCTGTTTTTTCCATATAGGAGTTTCTGAAGGCCTCCAGCCAAATGTGCCTTGTACTTAAGGACAACCCCCTATAATGAAGACCATAAACTCAGATGCTCAAAGATACTTTGATCTATAGAGCTGCTGTTTAGGTACAAGTGATGCCTCTGCAACAGTCGTCCATGCGCCACTCACGTGCACTGCTTTGTAAAGCCATTCCCCACTCGGCTTTCCCGTGGTTTTGTAACTTCTGTGATCTTTTTCCTAAGCTAATACATCCTGATGTGTCTTCATTTTTTCATTTAAGTGTGTTCTGTGCTTGTGACTGTCCTCACCACCTTCCCAGTACTTTTTCTTTGCTTTAACTTATTTAAAACTGCCTTTCTTTTTGAGGTGACCTGAATTCACAGTTGCCAAGGTGTGGATGCAGATAAATTTACTTGCATAATGTTCTCTCTTTCGTCTTCCATTCCTTCCCCAACTACACATAGCATTATTTACCCTTTTGACTTCCACTGAACACTGGATAGTTTAGAAAACTCCTGTTCACAGTGGACCCCACATCCTTCCTACGGGGAAATAGGTAACTTAAAATGTACTGCTATAGAGAGAGATGGCTTTCCAAAATGTATACATGTATGTATTTCTATATGTTTTCTCACTCCACCAGTTTAATAAATTTCTTTTACAACTCCCTGCAATCAGGTTTATTTTTCACTACCTCATATGATTCTCTCACCCCACTAATTCACACTGCTCAGGCAAGCTTACCCTATAACCTCTCTTACAGTTGGAAGGTTTTAATTAAGGGTTGAGGCATTCTTTGCTGAACACATAAGTACTACAGGAGAAAGTCACTTTCCTAGAGTTCCCAGAGGCATCAAACCTGTGCAAGAATCTGAAGGGAGAACTGAAAAGCGCTAAAGTGTTTACAACAGCACAGATGCAGATTCAAAAAGAAGAGAACGCACCAGAGCAATGAGGTAGGAAAGAAGCCCCACAGAACGATGATGGGGACAGTGACATCTTGAGAGCAGAAAATGCAAACAAGAGACGGAACCTCAGCTGTACAGAGCTCCACCTGGGAGAGAGTTATCTCTCATAGATGTCTCTGTCCTAAGCTTGGAAGGAGAACTAACACGGGAAGTCAGATAGGCATTCACATGGGACAGGAAAATCTTCACACAGGTAACAGTGCTCATGAGGTTTTAGGCTTTTTCCAAGTGACAGGGAACAACATCTATTTAACAGGGGCGTACGTAGCCATGAATGATGCCAATGAGCATTTTCAGAGCACAAATAGATAAAGTGCTAAAGTACTGCAGAACACACAGAGAAGAGCCCTCTCCTGAAAGGCAATGGCATGTTCTACTGAGAATTAACAAGTCACTTCGCAGTATCTCAAGTTTTCCCTTTGATTCAAGTTGCTCTGTTCTTTTATTTTATTTGCTGCTTCTGCTTGTTTACAGGTGACTGCTGGTTCCTGGCTGCCATTGCTTGCCTGACACTAAATAAAAAACTACTCTGTAAAGTCATACCTCATGACCAGTCCTTTATACAAAACTATGCTGGCATCTTTCACTTCCAGGTGAGTCTCTTCATCTAGCAGGAAGCAGATGTAACTCTATTTACCCAAGAGTGCCCTCAGCTCTTGGTGCGCTCTCCTGTCTTGTTTCTCCACCTTTTGAAATCGTGAGCGACAGGGAAGAGGGGGGGAAGGAAGAGGGATTGAGTTGCCTCACCCTAAACTCTTCCAACAGGGCAGTCACAGAAGGGTCAGCCCATACAGCACATTAGAGAGCATTAACCCACCAAGGAAGCATTTGCAGATCACTGTGTCCTGTGCATAAGGGATAGCAACAGGTGCCTGGTCCTGCCTCGCTGCTCAGATGCGGTGCTACAGCCACCACAGACACACTGGTAGTTGGCAAGAGCATCTATTTTTAGGCCCACAAGCAGCTGATCAGTCAAAAACAAGTTATTGAAGAACCACTTGTTCAGAAATGATTGACTGCTTTCCATATTTCCCTTGGCTCTGCTAAGGAACCTCTCACCGTCCCACACGTATTGCCCAGGGGAATTCAGTCCAGCTACCTCCCTCCCAACAACCATCACTTTTTGCCACATTACAAAGCAGTTAATTTCCACATTTCTCTTCTCTCAACCTGACTTTTCAGCCAGGCTCCCCCTTCCTGCATAAAGTCAACCCAGAGCTTTTTTTCTCTTTGCCTTTATTCAGTTCTGGCGCTACGGAGACTGGGTGGACGTCGTCATTGATGACTGCTTACCCACGTACAACAACCAGCTGGTCTTTACCAAGTCCTCCCAGCGCAACGAGTTCTGGAGTGCCCTCCTGGAAAAGGCCTATGCAAAGTAAAACGACCTGTTCAACTGTGGCAGAGTCCCCACCAAGGCTTTGGTCGGGGAGGTGGTTAAACCACTGCGTACAGAACCTGTAACGAGCACAGAGAGGCTCTGAACATACCAGTGCCTTTTCCCATCGACTTTCATGCCTCAGAATTGGGGATTGGGTAAAACATATCTTCTCAGGGAGCTTGCTACTTATTCAGAGGTCTACATTTGATTCTCAACACCTTTCTTTTTTTTTTTTATGTGTGCAGGTGGCATGTTTTAAGATTTAACTTGTGGGTTACCAAACAGATGGTTTGTGGGGTTTTTTACTATGTGTGTTTACATATCTTTATTTGTATACACACTCAAGATAAACATATATTATGTATTAAAAAATATAGATAGGTATCTGTGTAAAAGAGAATCTTATTTTTCTTTTCTCTTTCCAAGACTCCATGGGTCATATGAAGCTTTGAAAGGAGGCAACACCACCGAAGCCATGGAGGACTTCACTGGAGGAGTCACAGAGTTCTATGAGATAAAGGATGCCCCTAAAGATATCTATAAAATCATGAAACATGCCATTGACAGAGGATCCCTCATGGCCAGCTCCATTGATGTGAGTCCATATGAACTCTGCAGATGAGCCATAAGAAATGGCAGAGGAGAGGGACCTCTCCATCTGTAATCAAATATATGCCACCTTTTGGAACTGCTTGGTTTAGTCCATGTAGTAAATGTCCAATTATAGGAGATGGAGTCATCTCCAATAGACACCACCCATTAGCAAATAGCAAGTGCCAAAAGGGAAACGAACAGAAGCAGAACCTGGAGGTGGGAAGTAGGGGTGCAATCAGCAAAACTAGCACCCCCCCCCTCAGTGTCCTTGCCCAATAAAGAGGTTAGTAAGGGGGTGCTGCAACTCTATTAAGATACAAATCTTCATGTCAAAGACGCTACGTGTACAAATGCTTGGGAAATCAACCCTTCAGTTGGCAACAGTCTTGGATTGTCTTCTTCAATGTAGTTAATTTAAAAAAGAAAGTAAAAAACCATAAAACTAGCTTCAATAACCATTATAGAGTATGAAGGTGCAGTGAAGGCAGAAAACCAACAAGTGCTATCAACCACCGTAGATAAGTATGGGCCTTCTAGCATGTAATGAGAGAGAAGTTACCCAGGCTATCTTTTACTACTCACCTTTCTTGTATCATTTCTCTTCTCTCTCCCTGCCTCATCTTTCTGCATGACAATTCTCTCCCCTTCTGTGTACCAGGATAACCTAGGCTTTTCCTACGGATCAGCTCCTCGGAGCGCCATTGGGGAACTGATTGCTCGAATGGTGAAGAATCTAGAAAATGCTCAGATGACTCACTCCACTGTAGACTACCAGGGGACAGACGAAAGGCCAGCCTGGGTTCGTATGGTTCCAGAAGCAGTTGACTTCACAGGGCTTTTACTTACAGACAGAACAGTTAGAGAAACATATCATCTATGCTTTTAAATCCTTATTTGGCTCCACTGAGTTATCTCTCAGCACTAAAGACCTGCTCTTATGGATGCTATTTAACATAGATATTAAAGGATTTCAGTCCTTTCAAACACAGCGACTGATACTAGAGGGCTTTGCTGATTCTGAGGCAAAAGGCTGTTGGCTTGTGGCAAAGACTTTTCATTTCATGTACAGTGGAAATGGAGAGCAAAATCACATCGAATATGTTAAAGTGGCACACCAGTTTTTGCATTTGGGAACTGGACATGATTAGTGGATTTTATAAAGCCCCTTGCTTGCAAAGGGTGGAGAGAGAGTGAGAAAATTAAAATTCTAGAATGGAATGAGATCCCAGGAAAGAAAGAAAGAAAAAGCAAGCTCTGACAGCTCTCACTCCAGGCACCAAACTCTTAGTGAACTTCATTTTGAGACAGTGCTATAGAGCTCTGCCCACCAATGGAGAGGAATCTGCTCCCAGGATGCTCCTTTTAGATTACTGCCTTTAAGATCCTCATTTAAAATATGTAATGAGGAAAATGAAACATGTGTCGAGTTTTACATGTGTGATAAAATCTGAAGTAATTCCAGCATACCTAAGTATCTAGCAAAACAGAGAGAGGGGTATTATAACTGTTACAGGAAAATCCCATATTGAGAAACTTAAAAGTTTCCAAATCTGTAGAGGGACATGTTACTTTCGCCTTCTCTCTGTCAGGCAGCTGTCATACCTTGCCCTTTAGGGAGCTGCATTTCCATGACAATGAAATTACATCTCCCACTTCACAGAAAGAAAAAAAACCCAACACTCACTCCCATTACATCAGCTACAACATTCTATTGCGGGAACTTCTGCATTTGTAGCAGAAATAGCTGATTTTTTCTCTTTTTGACATCCATATTTAGTCTTCCTAAAAAACTGAAATGGTGTAATTCTTTGAGAAATCCCAGTATGACTGTCTTGTTTTGCAAGCACAGCTGCCCACATCACCCACGTTTTGTGGGCAATTTCCTCCCCGGTGACTGTCTACTCAAAGAAGGTTGGAAAACTCTCTATAGTTTGTGCCCTAGCAGCCATTTTGCCACTGGTTATTACTTACTCCTGAGCCATCACCAGCAAAAAAATAAATTAAAAAAAAAAAAAATCATTACTCTTGATGGAAGGAGGGAGATGGTGCAGACTTCAGAAGCACTTTAAAGAAGTAGCCCAGAAGTAGCCCAGGGCCAGCAGAAGTTAATATTCTTAAACAGAAAAGAGAGAAAGGGGTTCTGATAAGTAATGATGGCAACAACATGAGTAGAAAAGAAGAAAAAAGGAAACAGATATGAGGTTATAAGAATGAAAAGTATGAAAGCAGAAGTAAGGAAAAAAAAAAAAATGGGCAGAAAGGAAATAACAGAAAATAATTGCTACAGCTAGGAAGTATTTGGATGAGATTCTCCCTGTGCAAGCTGAGAACGTATCTGTGTGACCTTACTAATTCTCCATTTCCAGCCCTGCCTCTCCCATGACCTCAGATGTGTCCAAAAGGGATGGCAGAGTTACTGGCAGGGCTGTGCAGTCATCCCGCAGTGACAGCCGTAATGGAAGAGGGGAAGTTTTGTGCATGGTCCACGTGTGCATAGCGGAGCCTTTCTTTCCCACCGTTCTTGGTGATCTCTCCTACAAGCACAGAGGACTGTATGCACCTGCTCTTCCTCTCAATTCTTTATCTCCCAGATAAACAGCATTCTGACATTTGCAAATAAAAAAATCCCAAACCACAGCAAACAAACAAAAAACCCCAACTATCAGACGCACTAAGATGATTATCAAGACAGCAAATGCATTTACACCTGAGCAACACCTTGCTGAAGAAAGCTATGCCCTTCCTGAATGTCAGTTGGAAAAAATTTCAATCATGAGGATTTTAACAATTATGGAATAAAATGTACATCTTCACAGGAAATTAATTTTTTTAAAAAAATAATGTAAGTTAGTAGGAACAGTGTATTAAATAGAGTGTTTTAATGTCATTGTGATAAGATTGCAGCCATGTGTAAAGAAGAAAGTATTCTTCTAGGTATTGATCTGCTCTGATGGTTCCAGTTAATATGCAATAACCTTACTGAGGCATACAAAAACATAAAATCCCAGAAAGGGCTGAATAGTCCTACTAACAGGAAATCTAATTGTTTTGATTAAGCATGCTATCTACTAGCATGTTCTGGGTGCAAAAAGCAGTAACCTATAGAAAGGGAAAAAGTAAAACACCGAATGCCCTTTCTAATTTATATTACTGACTTTTTGCCTTTTTAGTCCATGCTCCACTCCTTTCTAACCAAACATCAGTTTTGTGGGCACTATGGCCACCTTGGCAAATGCAAAGAAAACAAGACAAAACCCCCTGTCACCTAGACGGTGTCACCCTCCATCCAGAAGCCCTGGGTGGCAACACCTGCCTCAGAGCAGCTAGCCGAGCTTTGCGTGACTCTCACAAGCTTCTATCTTGTGTCTAACAGACCATAGTGCCAATGCAGTATGAAACCCGGATGTCTTGCGGGCTTGTCAAAGGTCATGCCTACTCTGTCACGGCCGTGGAAGAGGTACGTACAGTCCTTTTCCTCCAGCTATGGGGAGCTGGGGTCTACACTGGTCTAGAACTGTGCATGTCAACAAAGCTATAAGGGGGTGAAAAAGTAAAACAAATTTATGAGCTAAGGAAAAAAAAATTCTATTTAAATAAATGAAAGCCTTGTGGACAAATAAACCTGTCCAAGTTTTGGCTTTCTGGGGAAACAGATACTCCACCATGGTCTGCTTGGGCAAAGGAGGCCACTGCTGGCCACCTCCTGGTCTTACAGCCTTCCCACACTCACCTCAAGCAGGTCAGGCTGGGCCATGGCCCAGGAAAGCACCATCACTGGAGGAGCTGGTATGAGTGATTTGGCAGGGAGAATGTTTCCTTTTGAACCTACTCAGTCTATTCTTGTTGTGTTCTTTTTCAATTAGACAACATTTAAAGGGGAAAAAATACGCCTGGTAAGGCTGAGAAACCCCTGGGGGCAGGTGGAATGGAACGGACCTTGGAGCGACAAGTGAGTAAAATTGAGCTTCACGTGATTTGAAAAAAAAGAAAAAAAAATATGCAGCTTTATTTGCCTTTATGCAGGTTGTGCATGACCCTAACATTTAATGATGAGGTATCTGCATTGTCTTTGCTGGCATTTTAACACATGCACTTTGAAGTTAATCATAGTCAGTGCTTAGTGCTTAAAAAGAAAAGAGTACATAAAAGGATGTTAAAAGGGGCTTTAACCAATGGAGATGAAGAGAGAACCCAGTAAATCAGATTTTACTGCCTAGCATGTTCAGCAACGTCCATTTTCAAAACAAGATGTGACAGTAGAAAAATCTCTCAAGTTACAGAAGAACTGGATGAAGCAAGGTGTCAGTACATGAGCAAGTTTGGATAAAGCTTCTCATTAGGTTTTACTTAAAGGAATTTCAATAGCCACTCCAGCAAGGAGAGTCTGCAAACACAG
The DNA here is from genome assembly GCA_000699545.1 of Podiceps cristatus. Taxonomy (NCBI): domain Eukaryota; kingdom Metazoa; phylum Chordata; class Aves; order Podicipediformes; family Podicipedidae; genus Podiceps; species Podiceps cristatus. The sequence goes on along the minus strand of JMFS01031334.1, from coordinate 57,248 downwards.
TTGTCTTCAAGCTAAATAAAATGAACACAGTTCAGCTTCTGAGAGCTGCTAAGAGGAAGTCTGAAAGGAAGGCAGAGAAGAGTAGGGCAACTGCTTCTTTATTTGGGCATGTGGAGAGGAAGATAATACTGAGAACAAATGGTTGCAAGGGTCATAAAGTAAAAATTATATGGATGTAGCAAGATGACTCTTGACTTTCCATTCTATGAGGCTTCCAGTAAAGGGTATTTTAATGAGAACTGTATTGCCAATCATAATCTGACTTGCCTACTCTTTTGAAGGTCAGAGGAGTGGAACTTAATTAACGACGCAGAGAAAATCCGCCTGCAGCACAAGATCGTGGAGGATGGGGAGTTCTGGTGAGAATATCAGTCAAAATCCTGCGTTTCTCTAGGAGATACGCAACTACAGCAAAAATGAATTACACTGAGCTACTTAAATCTGCTAAAACCATTGCAGTAATCCCTGTTCGCCTTCATATTCCCAATAAGCCCTGCTCTGTGATCCCCTCATTCTCCCACCAGGGTTTACTGAGTGCCACCAGCACAGTCCTCATAATTATGCCACACTTCTACAAGCTCTCCATCAGCCTTCCTATGTACTGTTGTGGAGAGACTGAGATGCACCTCACTCGCAAGACAGAAGCAGCAATATGCTTTGATATAAAAGAGTGAATTAACAAAGTTCAATGGTAAATGCGACAGTGGATTAACAAGATTTGATGGCAAGGCACACTTGATTACATTTACTTTATAGAGGACGGGGTCAGACAAAACTGTTAGGGACACCCTTCTGTTAAATCACGAGGTTCAGAGAGGACCCCCTTGTGTTATAAGCTCCTTCTCAGAGAGGAGTTTAGGTGCAGCTGGATCCAGACTCGGTCAACAGTTTATGTCCAAAGGATTATATATGCTCAATCAACCCTTTGTATCACTCAGGTAAGATTACAAAGGCTCAGCACGCTTATTCACCTACCAAGTATCTGACACGGTAAGGATTCTCTCAGCCTCAAGGAGTAATCTTGAGATGCATCCCTACTCAAGGGAAGATCCTGGCATGCAGTCCGCTGCCGTGCAGGACAGCTCAATGGGCCCTGGGCTGTCCACTATTTATGGAGTAAAATGATTGACTTACAGTCATATTTACATACTGACCGTAGATGTTCATTTCCTCCAAATTTGGCTTGAGTTGGACATTGACCAGCACTGTGGTTCGGTGGACGCATTGCCATAAATTAGCCCTTGGCTACTGTATTGTTATCTGTCTCTCTCAAGTCAGCTTTGAGCCATGCGCAGCTATCATGACCACCACTGGTAGTTACCCCTTGAGCAGGGTTATGGGAAAATGTCAGGGTGTGGGGAGCACACTGCCACCGCCATCCTCTCAGTCCAGCATCCCCCAATTTGGAGCTGTACCTCTGTTAACTGGCCAACTAGCAGGCCAAATGCATTAGGAAATCATGGCACTCCCACTGCAAACTTGCCCTAGTAGTAACGTGGGTTACCCTCCTCCACCTCACCAGGATCTTTCAGACAACCACCCACCATGTAAACCCATTTGGGTTCAGTTTCCCTTCCATTCCTCCAGGATATCATTTGAAGATTTCATGAGGCACTTCACAAAACTTGAGATCTGTAACCTCACACCTGATACTCTGGAAGCTGACAAACTCCAAACCTGGACTGTGTCAGTCAACGAAGGACGCTGGGTAAGAGGCTGCTCCGCTGGAGGTTGCCGCAATTATCCAGGTGAGCAATGGGTCTTTAGAGAGATAAGGCCTCTGATGGGGACTAAGGCTGAGTCATACCACAGCCTGGTCAATGCTCGGCCTTAGGGAAAGCTTTGCTTCCCCTGTGGATGAGGCAAGCAATTTTGTAGCTGGAAATCTTCTGTTGCTGGGTTTGTGACAGCACCTCGTAACCCCCAAAAGGCAGGCCTGGCAAAGAGAAATCATTGTTCAAATACTTCACAGTGCCGCAAGTAACAGAAGAGAGATCAATTTCACTCTATCAGGTTTCACTTGGAAAATCCACTTTCTGATAGCTTTAGGTGCTCCGGAATTTTGTCAGATGTTAATTCTTCGTTTTATATCATCCATTGCTGTGCCATTTTCTTAGAACTATGTAAAACCCATAACATGTAAAAAAAAATATATACGTATTAGCCCAATTCTAACCTTTCCCTCAAGAGCCACAGGCAGGGAACTTAAAAGTTCTCATTGATCATGAGTATCATTAGAAAACTGAAGCTTTACATGCTTGCTTTGAGTTGTTGGTGGGATTTCACAGATACATTTTGGACCAATCCCCAATATCGCTTGAAGCTCCTGGAGGAAGATGATGATCCTGAGGATGAAGAGGTTGTCTGCAGCTTCCTTGTTGCACTGATGCAGAAAAATAGGAGGAAAGAACGCAAGCTAGGAGCCAACCTGTACACCATTGGCTTTGCCATCTACGAGGTACCAGCTCTAGACTTTGTTCTTAGCACTGTGGTTGCAAATCCTGACTGTGTGCATTTACCAAGAGTCACTGAATCATTTGGCCCGACTACATGAATTGCAATTTTTATTTTGCAAGGAATTCAGGGAAAACCTGGAAGAGAGGAAGGAAATTCATGGCTTTTTAATCATTCAGCCCATAGTAATCTCAGGGCTTACTCCATCTATAAGTAACACTCTTTTTAGGCTTTTATGGTGACTTAGTGTCAGATTTTAACATATTCTTTCCCAAATATTCTTCAATCTCCCCTTCATTCTCGCTGAATCTACATAGTTCATTAACAGAATAGTGTAAAAAAGGAAAGAGATATCCAAGATGCAGATGTAGCGATTAACCTCTGTCCCTGCTATAGACTTCATGAAGTCAATTTACTTAGTCCCTTGCAAAATATATTTAGTTCAGCTCTTAGTGGATCTCATGCAGATCCCGAGAAACCCTGAAAAGAAAGAAATTGTTTAGAATAATTATACAACTTAGAACACTTTATTTACTGGCTGCCAGAAATCTATGTGAACACCCTTCTGTATGATCTATAAAGAAGCGACTCACCCAGCAGCTCTGACTGTTTCTTCTCTTTGTTTCTCCCCAAGGTGCCCAAAGAGGTATGAGCAGGACAGAGACAGATTGACATCTCGGTGTATGCTCACAGCTAGTGTTACTGTTGTCCCTGTCTCAGGAAATTCTCCAGTCAAGTTTGTTTTCAGGGATGTAATGAAGGTGAAACTGCTAACCTTTCTGCTTTCAATGTTTATTAGTAACCTTTTGTGAGTAATGTTTAATTCCTTCTCGCCCACACCCTATTTTTCACCTGCAGCTTTTCCTTAGTCCTCCTTTTCTGTTCATATGTGACCTGGCCACGGCTTGCAGGGCCAGTCAGTGAGCCTGGGCCACAGGAAGCAGCGCCAGCAACTACTTTGCCATGGCACCCCACACAACAGCACCCCAAAACACTTCCATTTCCTCTTGAGCATAATGCCAATAGCCACAGAGTTTTCCTTGTAGTCTCAGAATTTGTTCAGAAAACAAATGGTATTTTCAGCCATTGAAGGAAACATATTAGAAGTACACAAGTTTTTCTGAGCCTGCCGGTAGTTGGATTATTGGCATCACAAGCTTTGCAAGCAAGCCCACCTGAAGGCTACGTTACCTGGAAATCATGAAGATGACATGCTGAATTTTGTCTTTGCTGACTATTTTGCAGGCGGTTATTTCTGCAGCAAACAGCTTACAGGTGTTCTTAGCCCACAATTCTTAACTTTCACATTTGAACCAATGCAACACGCGATTACCATGTTTCTTTAGCAGATACAGAATTCATGTTTTGTCCAGGCAAGAACACATTTCCACTGAAAGCACCTTCACCTTACTACACTGGATGTAGGAGTTTACATATACCATTCCTTGCCATGCCATTCTCCAATGAAAGTAGCTGAACGTTGGTTACACACCACTTCGCATCCAACAAAACAGGCAGATAAAAGTACCTACGTAGCAGAAGTCAGCCAAAGCTCTGCAGGTGAGCCCTGAAGCAGTCCTCAGAAGCCCACTAGACCCAGCCAGCAGCACCTTAAAGGTGACAGACTTCTTAACTGTTCCCAGCTAGCACCCCTTGTCAGCTCCCTGCTTGCTAAGCTGCTGCTGCCTTTGTCTTTTCTGCCCCAGCCGCGTACTGCCTGCATACCAAGCCACCTGGGGAACGGGTAAGACTTCCTTGAAGACAAATTGACTCATTTGTTCTACAGATGCACGGTACTAAGCACCACTTGCAAAAGGATTTTTTCCTCTACAATGCCTCCAAAGCTAGAAGTAAGACCTACATAAACATGCGAGAAATCTCTGAGCGCTTCCGGCTACCTCCCAGCGAGTATGTCGTCATCCCATCGACGTATGAACCCCACCAGGAGGGAGAATTCATCCTGAGGGTCTTCTCAGAGAAAAGAAGTCTTTCTGAGTAAGTTCCAGGTCCATTTATCTGGCCATAAATGTGGAGGTGAGCTCACTAATCTGCTATAGTCATGTTCCCGGTTTGCTACACCCTGCTTTTAGTTTTCTTAACCTCATTAGAAATGCCAAGCTGCAAACTCATTTCCCCAAGCATCCCCGACAGTCTAACAAGAGCCTGCTTTGAATTGTCTTTGGAGAAGCTTACTACTGGCAGGATATTCTTTGTAAACATACCATCAGCCACTTTTAATAATGAAAATGAACCTGTGTGTTTTTTATTGCTGTATGCCACTGGCTGAAGTTTTGGCCAGACAAACCAATCATTAGACCAGCTCTAATTTAAGTCATGAATTAAATACAGAAGTAGGTAGTTATTTCTTTTCCGTCTTGCTTTTCCACTAGTTTCCCAGAGCTCAGCAAATTGCAGCCAGTGTCGCTCTCCTTCGGTCAAACAGCTTGTTTTATTCCCAGCTGTCAAAGTTCAGTGTTACCAAGGCTCTTTAGAGGAGTAAACCAGGCAGCAGTGCTCCTGGAAGCAGTACTTAGGATGCTCACCTCAAACTGGAAAACCCCTACAATCTGAAGCCTGCAGCTGTGGTGGAAGCCAGCCCACACCACTGGCCATTTGGAAAGTTCAAGTGGCTGCTTACAAACCGCTACAGAAACAAGTAACGTTGGGAACAGTCACATTCCTGATTTATTTACTTTCTGCTTTCTTCTAGGGAGGCAGAAAACATGATTGAGGCAGATCGTCCATCGGTAAGTACTGCCCTAGGCCCCTTTTGTAGGTAAATAGGGGTAGGGAGGGGAGCAGCATCACATCTAGGGAAACCGACAGCAGGAAACCATTTGCAGCCCCATGACAGCTCCTTTAGCATAAATTCCCACATTTTCTCATCAAGATACTTTTATTAACATTTGCTTTATGTACATTACCTTCTGATTTGTTCAGACCAAAATTTTTGCCAGATTTGAAATCTGGATGCTAAGCATTGCCTTTACCTCCATCGATGGAGATCATTCATTTTCCAGGGGAGGTCTAGCTCTGTGCTCCAAAATATTCTGTTTGTGAAATTGGCATCTCATCTAATAAATAAAAAAGTACCTTATTTTGAAGTACATGCTTTCTGGAAAGGAATGCTAATGATACTCTGATTCAAACGAGTAGGCATGACAAGCATTAACTCTTCAGCCTGGGGTTTTACACATCTTTGTGGGAATATGCTAGAGCTAACAATGAAATTAGTCTTAAAAAAAAAGAGGAAGTGCTTTTGCACAGAATTGAGCTCCATCAAACTTGGCTCTGAAGTGTTCCCCTTTCATTTCCTGACATGGTAACAAAGTATCTGTCCAGATCTGATGGAATTTAATTGCCATTTCATATAACACTGATCTTTGGACACGGAAGTCTAATCTCCACTGCACTGACGGGTTGGGAAAAAGAAAAGGAATAGTCAGAGCTAAAGGTACAATAGAGATTTTATTCAAGCAGACAAAGCCCCAGATGAAATAGGACACTTCTGCTATTTCTGTCCTTCACTACCCAATTTCTTGGCAGGTGCATTTTCCCTCATTTCTATAGATTTGAAAACTCTGTGTATATAGGGAAAAAAAAAAAAAAAAAAGTATGAATTTAGGAATGAGAAAAAAATAAATGTTAGAAAGGGCAAGAGAAAAAAAATACCATCAGCTCTGTATAATGTGTAAAATCTATAATTGTGTTTAAAAACACTTTTTAAAATTTTATTTTGTCTCTTTTTGTACAGAAGAAGAAAAAGGGCAAGGTGGGTCCTCGTGCTGTGCGCTGTGTGCCAGCAAGGCAAAGAGCATGTGCAATGCATGCAGCAGGAGCAGAGCTCCTTGGTATCATTGATTTCGCTGCATCTGGAAACTGATCTCGTTAATGAAGGGCCATTTGCAGGCAGCAAAGATTTTGTCTTCCTGCACTAAATTCTAGTGAACTAGCATTAGCATCATATAGCCCTCTCACTCAAAAGGGTGACAAGAGAGTAACAGAAACTTTTCAGCTTTATAAGTTTGATCCTCTGGGTTGTTCAAACCATCCTTCCTTCCTGCCCCTCCGCAGGCCCCCTGATGCCCCCTTCTAGTGCAGAGCACCCCTTCTGCAGACGCATGCCCGCACATTTGCTTACTATCACCTAATGCAGCTACTCCTCTTTCCTGAGGTTTCTGCTCAGATTCTCCTTTTGATTCTACCCAACACATTTAGGACCTTGAAAATGTAATCAGGAATTTTAATCTCGAAAAAGGCTGGTCAACAATTAATACTCTAGGGTAACGCATTCACATCTTTTAGCAGAATTCCTTGTTTTAAATAAGCTAAAGCAGAACAATTGCATGTGGCTGCTTATAGCAGAATGGTTCAAGAATTAATACAGAGAAAGAACATACACTTCACATAACTAACAAGCTCCTATACAAATACTCCTTTTCTGTGTAGGATTCAGATTCTGTTTTTCAGTGCAACTGTCCTTCATAGAGAGGGGTGAATTCATCAGTTTAATGGAGAATCAATAATCTGGGAGGCTTATTTAAAAAAAAAAAAAAAAAAACAAACAAACATTTAAACTGTTACTGGCTTTCTGAACAGGAAAGCTGGAAGCCAGAGACTGCACTCCTGCAAAAAGACTTTTGCAGCTTGCTTTTTAGCACGAGAACAGCAATAACATCTGTCCATGTCTCCCCCCGGCTTTTCTTTCATTCACAGCTCTGGCTTCTCTGGTCCCACTCTCAGGAGCGGGAGCTGTTGCTGCATGCGCTTTACCACAGAAGAGTTGTCACCGAATACTTTTGCTTCCACTATTTCTTGTGTAATTTCAACTTCTCTTTTTCTCTCTTCCTTCTTCTTCTTCTAGCCTATCATCTTTGTTTCTGACAGAGCAAACAGCAATAAGGAGCTGACAGCAGACGAAGATGCTGGCAAAGATGGTGAAAAAAGCCAAGTAGATGAGAAAAAGGTTTCTGCAACAAGTGGCAAGGGGGAAAATAGGGCTTGGGCTGGCTAGCATGAAAAAGTGGCTGGGGAGAGCACAAGAGTGGGGCAAAGAAATGTTCTATGATACTTAACTTTTTGTCAGATCTTAGCGTAACTTGCATCTGGTTCAGGTGGAACTAATGAGCACGGGTGAACAGACTCTCCCATCGGTTATTTCATACTTGTGCCAGAGGATGCAGTTGCTTGAAAGCAGCTCCTGGTTCCTATCTCATACAAGGATCCCGGCTGCAAAAGATCCCTTCCTCACGAGGTCAATCCCCTCTTGCCCAGCCCCCTGAGCGGTACCCGCTTTACACAGGGCACACGCGCAAATCGCGCCCAGGGAGCTCCCAGCCACAATCACAGCCTCTCCCCATTACAAATTGCACATCCCTATACCTGTCCCCATTGGCCAGAGGAGAAAAGGACGAGTAAACCCAGGAGCTCTTGCACTCCTTTTCTCTCACTACGGGAGAGGAGGAGAACAGGGTAGCGAATCCGGCGTTTTGCCTGTAGGTGTGTGAGGGCCGCAAGATGCAGCCGCCAGGTCCTGCACCCAGGCTCATGGCATCTGGAGATATGGCTTGAGTGTCTGCTTGCAGGGGGTGCGCTGTTCTGCTGCATGACTGCTGGAGCATGCAGTGTGTGGGGGAAATAAAATATAGTTTCCTTTTCTAGTGTCGGCCTCAGAGTTCAGGCTTGCTCTTTGCACATGCCTGAGAAAGCTTCACTTGCATCATTTTCCTCTGGCTCATGTGCTACTTGTCTCCAGCAAGGCCTGCCCCCCATTACAGAGAGCTCTCAAGCCCCAACCCCTCTGGTCAATTCGTAGCCTACAGGGTGGCTATGGAGCAGATACTCCTCTTTTGCTCCAAGCTTCTCCTTTGCAATATTTTGAAACAAAAAAACAGAAGAGAAGTATCTGTCAGTGAAAGTAATAATTTAAGCTCCTTCCAAGAGAGAGCAACTGAGAGCAATTTAAAAAAAAAAAAATTTAAGAATTAAAAAAAAAAAAAAAAAAAAAAAAAAAAAGAGAAAGGATCAGGAGAATGACCCATTCCTCTGAAGAGCTCCAGATTCACTAAGAGGCTCCTTCGCAGGAGGGCAAGTGAGCCATCCAGTCCCCCTGGCCCCTTCCCTTCCCTACTGGGCTAAGAACGTGTCTCCTCTTTGCTTGTCTCTTTTCAGCACCCTTCAGCAAAAATTCGTGAGGGAAGCGAAGAGGAAAAACAGTTCAGGAATATTTTCCGACAGATTGCAGGGGATGTGAGTATGCAACCAACCCTTATCTTGGCCATCAAAGCAGCCTAGCCACAACAGCACCTAAATCAACTGCTTCATGGATTCAAAACTTTGAATTTTGAGATTCCTTTCAATTTTCTTCCATCAAATATCTTTTGAGATCTGAAGCTAAGCAAAACAAAATCTAATGAAGTACACAGATATTCTCATATGTACATATAAGCTATTTCCATTGTGTACAAGGGAGCCTTATTTAAATTCAGGCTTTTACTTCTGTCACTACTACATGATGCTATTTCACGTAGCACGTAGAAACAAATTAGAAACACAATGTCACCCGGTATACGCTTAACAAGTGAAGCAAAAACAGATCAAAGAACTGCATAAATCAAGAGGCTGCAAATGGGTTACAAGGGTTTTCACATTTCCTTTGGCTCAACAGTGGCTTGAAATTGCTTGAAATTACTGGTCGTTATTCTAGTTGTAGTTTAATAAGTGCTATATGGTAACTTCAGACCTACGTTGTACTGCAGCCTCAAGAAAGATTTGGACTAATGTTTATATGAACTAGAATGCTCTCTAGTTTGAAGCATGTATATGCCATACTGAAAAGTGACCAAAAACTTCATACTTTTGGCATATCTATCCATAAAATGATCTGCTTAATAAGGAATGTTGTAATTAATTATATTCTCACCACATTTCCCACCAGGATATGGAGATCAATGCCGAAGAACTCAGGAATGTTCTCAATAACGTAGTAAAAAAACGTGAGTTTGAGCATGTTTTTCAGTAACCCTGGACAAAGAAATCAGTGATATAACATAACCCTCCACCCCCAAGTTGCACTCTAAAAATTATTTATGGTTTCAAACTCAAGTTTCCTAGTTACACTTCCACGGACTTTGCATCCAAAACTTTAGTGAGCTGAACTTTTTGTAGAGATGCTCTCTGTGAGTGATCAAGTACTGATAACGCAGAAATAAGCAAAAGCTCACTGAAAGCACTGTACAGTATAATAAAGCATTTCTAGCAGTCTGCAAGTGCCCTTTAAAAAAAAATTCTAATGGAGAGGCAGGCCTTTCTCCCTGTTTAGCAAACTTTAGCCTACAGACCTCAGGCTTGCTTAGTTACCTGGAGCTTTCCAGAGGTTTTGACTGTATATAACAGGTGAAGAAAAGTCACCTCCAATTCACAAGCAATAATGTTAGCATCTTTTCGGATTTCTCTACTACTTGTTTCCTACTGGATAAAGGAAGTAGGTTTGGCTTTTACTTTGAGCAGAGTTACACCTAAGAGGAAGAAGTACTTGCCAACTTGCGTGATCTGTTTTCAACTGGGATCATTTATTTCAGACAAGGACCTAAAGACAGAAGGATTTGAACTGGAATCCTGCCGCAGCATGATAGCTTTGATGGATGTATCCTTTCCTGGTGAAAGGGGAGCGCTTGATACCACAGTAGTCCACTTGGGTTGTATTTCCCACTACTACACGCACACAAGTTAGTAAACCAGGGAAGCAGAAGAGGACCTTATAGTCTATAGTCAGATAACACAGTATTCCTGGTTTGGCACATCTTAATTCCAGTCATCTCAACATTAGTGTAGTTAGCAGATGAAAATATCCCAAAACAAAACTACAGAACGAGTAAGTCAGTATGATACTCTCCCTTAGGTATCACCGACTGGCCAGCTTATGTACTAAAGCATGATTTTTATTTTTTTTTTTAAAACCAACTCAACATAACTACAGTTCTTGCCAACAAACTTACTGTATTTCTCTTATCTTTAAGTTTATAACACACTGTACATTCCACTATGTGCTTAGCATGCAACACATTCAGAAATTGCCTCAGAACAAATATAATGAAACACTCCACAAGATGCCATACGGGGTTACCTCAGATACAACATCCCTTGGTTTTCCTGTTTGACATAACACATGATTTTGAGAGAAGTAAGTGCACTCAAACATAACCAGAAAATAATTGTAACTACAACGCAGAGCCAGAACATTTGGCGCTTAGACCGATTTTTGAAAATGGCTTTAGTCAGTGATTTTCTTAGTTCTCAATTCATTTTAAGCAAGGCAGAAAGAGCTTCACTCTAGGATAAAGCTCAGTTGTCTTAAAAACATTGGGTAAGCTTAACATTCGGAGGTATTTGGAAAGAGCCCACTAAAATATCCTGCTCGTGTACTTTATAATAGCTCCAGGAGCAAGCCTCTCTCCTGTACCAGATGTTAGCTTCCGCACAAAATACAAATAGTACTTCACACTCCTGGAACAAAATACTACACACAACAAACAAAACGGTCACAGATGTTCTACTGTGCAGCTCAGCCAGCTCTTGATGCAGAGGAGATTCTGAACTCAGTTTCACACACGTCTCCTCACTGATAGCTGCACACTTAATTAATTTTCTCTTTAAAATACTGCTGGTTTTTTTTACCTGACTGCTTGCATCACAGACAGACGGCTCAGGGAAGATAAACTTTGATGAGTTTCGACATCTCTGGGACAAGATTAAAAGCTGGCAGGTAGTGCTGGTATCTGCAGCGCTTCTCTTCGCATCTTCTGCAGCATAAAAGCCTGTGTAGGAAAACCAGACGCCTTCACATACGTTACAACAAAAAGAAAAGCTAAAAAAATTGTAAATTATCTTCTAAAAAGAAAAGCAATGCTTCTCCTCATGCTACTCACAGCCTAAGCAAATAGCCTGAACCTCTAAAGCTCCAGCACTTGTGTAAGGACTTTCCCCCTGAGAACAGAGCAGAGGCATACAAATTGGGGGAGGGGGGTGATGGGAACTAGATTCAGGCCTCACAAATAGTTTAATTAGGACAATCAAGCAAATGGATTAACAGCATAAGCTCAAGTCAAACAAGGAGAGTCTCTAGAGGAGAGCTTTTTGCTTCTCACAGCATGGATCTAAATTATTTTACTTTGTGACTGAGAGGAGCTCTGTGCTAACAATTTTTGGAATATAAAGCAAATGGCAGAGCCTCCAAGTGCCTGAGGCACACATCCTGTACCCAGGCAGTGGGAACATTCAACAGAAGCGTGAGCTTTTATTTCTGTTGTGTGTTTATTTTTTTCCTTTTCCAGAAAATTTTCAAGCGTTATGACACGGATCATTCGGGAACCATTAACAGCTATGAGATGCGCAATGCAGTCAATGATGCAGGTACTTCTCCCAGTGTTTAATGCCCAATAGCCAAATAAACCTCATTTTTGTTGATCTATCACAAGGTGAAATCAGGAACACAATGCAGCATTTTAGAGAGAGACCCTAGAGAAATTTAAAACTCCTTTTTTTTTTTTTTTCCCCAGCAGAGCTTCTTAAATATCCAAATGGCAAATCTTATATGTCTTGCCAACCAAATAGATCTTCAGCTCTTTAAAATTTCCAATGAACGATGCTCTGCTGTCTTAAGGATCTCCTACTCGGGGTCCTGCTGCTCAGGGAGACCAGGGAGCACTGAAGACATTTGATTTCATTTAAGCTGTGGCTTCTTTACATTTGTGTAAGTAACAATCAAAGAACAGCGGAAAACCTTCAACCCAAGTGTACAGGCACTGAAACTGAGGCGGAGCAGGTCAATGTCCAAGTTTGCATCAGAGGCAATTGGGTGGACATTTCTTGAGTCCTCCTCATGTTTCTTAGTGGCACTAAGCTACTGTGGGCTCAGTCTCCTCTTCTACTGGTCCGGTAAGAAGCAAGTATTTTTGAAAAAGTTGCATTGAATTAAATCTGTCCTGCAAAGAGAGGCTTTTCACTTTTCTTGCTTCATGCCTCAAGCACACTGGTGTCCTTTTCCCCCTGGACAGCAGGCCTCCCCCAGCAAATGTCTTTATCAGCTTTTTGAACAGGGTGGCTTCTTTAATCAGAAAATCTGTAGCATTGCTATAAACCTAACGTGATGATTTCAGTGACGCTTCATCTTCAGTAGTATTTTGGCACATCAGTTACCAGTTCATCAACGAACAGAAACAGATGGCTATCTTCTACTTTGCAAAATATCAGTGATTTAGTCCTTTGCTAAGGACTAAACTACACCTGGATTTGGACTCCTGCTGCAGTAGAAGTGTGGGTCATGTTTATTTTCCAGGTTTCCATTCTCACCAGGAAAGTTGTCAAAAAAAAAAAAAAAAGAAAAAAAAAAAATACCTCCTTCCCTGACTTCAGAACTAAGAACACATTTTGCAATAAAAATCTCCCAGTCTTACAGCACGTAGGCTGTGCACAACCTGGTATTTAGCCAACCACCAGCAGCACCCAAATCACGACAGACCCTTCACGAAGCGTGGTCGCACGCTGCGGCAGTCAGTGCCACCGTTTGGCAACACCACGCCAGGGAGCTCCCTCCTCCTCCGTTTTTTTTGACCGTTGTGTAATTGTGTTTGCATAGCAACTTCCTCCTCGGTTTCTGTCACCCAGTTTTTGTTGCTTTGCTCTTATTGGGCTCAGCGAAGCTGCACACACTTTGATGTAGACCTCTCCTCTTCGAAATTACTGCGTAAGGGAACTCGCGTGCTATTGGCCCTCTCAAATCGTAACTTCAAAATGCTACTTCTGTTTCAAGGAAGCAGCCTGACACAGGGGAGCTCCTTATAGCTTTATTTTATTTAGCGGCTACAGCAGTGCCCTCCAGCCTGAGCCTTGGACTGGGCCCGGGAAGCGCCTATGGCCAAACCTCTCTCGGAGGCCTGACCAGCACCAGCACTTCCCCCCGGCCGTGACCCAGCTCTGCCCTGTTTCTGCAGGGTTTCGGCTGAACAACCAGCTCTACGACATCATCACCATGCGCTACGCTGACAAGAACATGAACATTGACTTTGACAGCTTCATCTGCTGCTTTGTGCGCCTGGACGCGATGTTCAGTGAGTGGCTGCCCCTGTTGTATGCGCTGCCTCCCCTCCTTGCCCCCAAAAAGCGCTGTCACACTTTAAACAAATATTGCTTTAAGCACTACTGCCTATGTATAGTATTAGTAATTAAAGATATGTGCCTAGGGTATCTAAAACATGTCAGCCATCTCAAAAGAAACCACTGCATTTCTCCTTGTGTTAGCTAAGGAAAAACACAGCAGAAATATTTGCTGACCGCATTAAGTAAGTATCTGCACAGGTTTGCATAACATGGCAGGAGCACAATTTGGTTTGCTATCTAGGATCATCTTTACACGCACAGTCATTTAATCTACTGCATGTATTTTTGTTTCCTTGCTTTAGGGGCATTCCATGCCTTTGATAAAGATGGAGATGGCATCATTAAGCTCAATGTCCTGGAGGTAAACTGATTTAGGCCAGTATTTCTAGCCAAGTCATAATACTAAATTTTATTCGTATTATTCATTGCACATGTCCCCAAGGGAGCATATGAGCATTGGTCTGAAATTGTCATCCAAGCAGTAAGGGTCCATGAAACCTCTGAAAAATTTTGCAACCTATTTTACCTAGGAAACACCCGTATCCATGATCTGCCAGCAACTGCTGCTCTGTAAGACTCCAGTTGGTGTCAAGGGGCAGAGCTGTGAACTCTTCATGTCATCTCTACAGTGCTTCAGAAAACCTCTGAGGTTTTTTTTTTTTTTAATGAAGCAATTTAAATCAAACATCTTTTCGTTTAAAGGTGTTAACTGATAATGGGGTTAACAGAGTTGTTTATCTTTTTAAAAACCTTATTAAGACAACTTAGAAAGTTTCCACTTAAAGGCATGTCTTCTGCTAGGGAGACCATAAAAAAAAAGCCCTTCGCTTTTTGCAAGGGAAGGAGGATTAGGAGCAAGAAGCCCAAGACAACCCTCCCCCCCTGCCAGTATGCTTCCTACTAAGTATCAGCAAGAGGCTGCCTTCCAGCTACAGCGAGGGTGGTGTCAATACAATTTGTTGGAGGGGGCCAACAAGTCTTTCATCCTTTAATTCTAATTCTTCTTTCAGTGGCTGCAGCTCACAATGTACGCGTAACACCGGAGGCAGCAGCCACCTTCATCAAGAAAACACTGAAGACCTCTTTTGAGTAACTGGCTCTATTCATCCCCAAATGCAAACAAGAGCATTCCCTAATTACGTGCTTCGCGCACTGTGCAAGGGAAGAAGCCCTTTGAAGAAAGAGAAAACCATACTCCAGTAGACAGACCAGTGCGCGTATTCTGTAACTACTTTTATAACTTCCTGACATTTTCCTCTGGGCAACAAGGATTACTTTCTTGATGACTTGACTTAAGCTTTTTCTGCATGGTAGAGAGAGACAGTATTGTTATTCTGCTTATGCTGACAACTGGAAAAGTCTTCCCTCAAGTCAGGCAAAACCAGGACTGTATCTGAACTGTGAACATCAGAGGTGTTTACTACCAGCTTGTAGTTAGTCACTAACTCTCTGTCCCACTTTTCATACGATCATTTAAGCCTCTTCATAATGTCGACTGAATGTTTCACGAGATTGAGATGAGTAACATTAATGTAATCTAGCACAATCACGCCGTTAGAGATGTGGCTGTGCAGGCCGGGGCTCTGCTATGCAAGGAACGGGGCAGTAAGGGACAAGAGACTGCAATACCCAGGCACAGCCTGGGCTACTGCCTCAGCAAAGGTATCACAGCTGAGCGATTTCCTCTTTAGTACCCCCACAGTACCTTAATTACACACTGGACGTTTTAAATGCTTTTTTTTATTGTAACTGCATTCTCTGTAACACTGAGAAAGTTGTTTGCCAATCAAGACAGAAAACTTCTTATACATACAAATATTTCTCTCTCTCTACACACACACACTTTCTCCCCCCCTTCCCCCCACCCCAGCTCAGGGTCCTATTTCCTGTCAGTATTGTGTATTTCTTTATTGTAAGAGGTGACTTGCAGCAGAATCAGACACTATGTTAGCATGGAACTTTGGGAAGATTATTAGAATGTGTAAGTACAGTCAGTTTAATTGAAGTGAAAATAAAATCAACTGGATTATGGCCTAATCTTTAGGGCTTGGTTTTATTTTGAAAGAACAGAGGATGCACCATTGAGCACTCTTCCATCATTCTCCCAAATATACAGCAGCTTTTGGAATCTTACAGCAAGTGTCATATTAGGTTAATATCTCTTTGCTCCTTGAATGCATTAAAAAAAAAAAAGAACAAAACAACAGCTGCACTTGAACTTGAGAGGTTCCATCACTACCAGCTTTAAGGATGACATGCTTTCAGAACTAGTGAATCCTTGATCAATATAAAAATGAAAGGAAAACCAAAATGCTCCAGAAAAGGTGTGAAGAGACCAGCCTTTGTCAGGAGAACCTTCTACTTAGTTCTCTAGTGGTAAAAAGTAACAAATCTATTGTGAAGCAAAACAGTAAAAACAAATTGTAGCATCCACTCCATTCTGGTAACACATTTAACTGAAAGGTTACTAAGAAACAGAAAACCTTTGACTATAAAGTTCTTAATGTTGTTTTACACTATAACATACTCTGAAAGAGTAAGAAAATCCTATAGTGTATCTGAAGAAGAGTTATTCTCCTTTCAATTCAACTTTTGATTTAACCCAAATCAAGTTTTAAAGATGACTGGAACACTAGGAGCCCTGGGTGCCAGCCCTGCTTTATCTCCACTAAGCTATTATCTTCCATAAAGACAAATATGGCAGAGATGCTCTTAGTTGCGATGTTCAGAGAAAACCAAAAATCTTATCAGTCAAAAGATCAAAATGGGGGGTTTTGATTGACAACTCAAAACTGGTGCTTATCCTGGTGAGTGAACTACCAACAGTTCCAGAGAACTTCCCTCTGCCATGGGCCGTGAAGCAAGGGAGTCAGTACATCACGGTGGAGGCACCAGCTGGGTCCGTTTTTCCCTGTTGAACAACTACGTCTGAGATTGCCGCACAATGGAAGCAAAAATGTGCAACATTCCTGCCAGTGCTGGAGCTTCAAAGTGGCCTGTTTTTACCCTGCCCTCTTAAAGGAAAAAAAAATCCAGAACAAAGCCAGGTTCTACTGAATCCTGTGAAAGAATCATTAGAAACAAAGAAGAATCAGACCAACAAACCACAACAATATAAAGAACGTTTATTTTTCCTTTTTTCTTCTTTTGCTGTGTAAAGTTTCATTATTACACTCACAGCTTTGTACCAAAGTGAAAGAAGAAAAGGTCAATCTGTGCACGTGCTCTACACAGCTGAAATTATTAAATGTTCAATCATGTTTTATTCCACTTCCATTCCTCAAAAAGACTGTTTAACACGTACAGCAAAATGAAATTTGAGAAGCTGGCAGGCGCATATAACAGAGTATATACCTACACAGTTTTCACTTTACTTTCACTATTAAGTATTTTATAAAATACTGAAACCGTTTCCTTATCCTTCCTCACATATTCTGCAACTCTGGACAACTGTGTTTGAATGGTAGTACCACACGACTCTGAAAACCAAGATTCATCTGTACCTATGTTTTACTTCAAAAGAAGAGAAAAATATTTTCTCAACACCACATTTTTGTTTCTGGGAATCTATACTTTATCCCAAGTTTTTAGTTATTGTTCACCTTGATCCAAAATTACTGTACAGTTTGAAAATGTGCATTAAGAACTGCACTACTTCAAACACACCGCACAGCCAAACTTCTGCTATTTTGCAGAAGTCAGGTCACGCACTGATGATATGTTTAAAGTCCGCAATTCACACGTAAGTGACACAAGGCAAGCAGAAGCTGGGATATTTAATGCATCTTTGTACCAACGGATGGAGCAGTTGTCCCTCCGGCCCTTCCGCATACAGAAGCGGCAGCATTAGGCCATGGAGTTTTTTGCACTGCCAGTTGGCTGCGATTTTTCCCTGTGATTTGAAAGAGAAAGGAACAACAACTATAGACCAACACATGCGAGGCTACTGGGGTTGAGGAAGGTTAAGCTTTGCAGCACATGTGAACTTTTTATAAAAAAACCTGATCATTTTATGCCACTCACGCCCTCTTTTTGGAGCTCAGGCGGGGCTTGGTATGCCTATGGTGCAACTAGTTCTTATGCTTTTGAAGAGAATGATGTAACTGGTTTCAGCAGCGCCTGGCCCGTTCTCTGTATCATAAAAGCGTGCAATGCCTCTGGGCACTTTCTGTCCGCTGAGGAAGCTCATAGCTTAGTGAGTGCAATGTCAGTCCTGTTAAGAGGAAAATAATGGGCTTGCCTCGCAAAGGGCCTGCTGTAATGTAGTCTGCCATATGGCCAGTCCAAAGCTCATTATTTAACATTTGATTAATAAAATAATAACAGCCAACCATGAAATAAATTTTTCACCCACAACTTTTTACTTGCATAAAAAACAAACTGAAAACAAAAACAGTCCTGAAACAGACTTCAGATGTGCAGTACTGCTTTTCATGCAAACACTACTCCATTAAATGTCACAAATTATCTGCCTTCCTAAAGTTATTACACTCTTCAACCGGAAATATATCAGAAGTCAAAACCCTAAGTTGCAAGACCAGAGAGGATCTCATTAATGGCTACCAAGCCAATATATTAGTTTGGCATCTCTCTTCTGGAACTGCCTCTGGAAGAAGTGAACGGCCAATAGCGAAAGCTGCAGCAAATTCCAGCTGAACAAACAGGAATCTCCCCACAGAACTCCAGAGAAGCCTGGGGATTTCCACAGCGCAACAACTTCATAGCAAATCCTTTTAAGATATCCTCAGGACAAAGCAGCACAGCATCTTCCTCTGAACTCCTGAACAAATTTCTAAAATTTTGCATTAAATTTTGCCTTATGAATGAAAAACACTCATGCAGCTCTGCTATTTTCCTGCCTCTTACCCATTCTAAAATTCTTACGATATCTCTGATATAACCTACAAAGTAGAAAAAGACATCACTGCTAGAGCTGGATTTCAGAAGTCCAGACGTTTCAGGAGGACTGTTTTCAAGGACAGATAAGGAAATACGGACTACAAGAAAAGGAAGTCTGCTTCCACCAACTAGAAAAAATACACCCAACAAGCAATGAGGAATGCAAATAAAGTGTAATAACTGTTGTTTGTTGCAACACCTAGTGATAAAGATCTTTACAAGTTCCTGAAAACAGCGGAAAGAATGTGAAGAATCACAAGGAAGAAGTAACAAAATCTACTTTCACACACCATTTTTCAGAACGCTACAATCACTCCGCATGCTTGTCCTCAGGACAGACACCTCCACACCTTCACTTCAAGCACAGTCCATGAAGGACAGCTTGAGACATTCACATTGTTTATGCCACACTTTTACATGCTCCCTCATTGTGGTTCAAAAAAGCCCCAGAAAAACCCTTAAACAACAATAATTTTGGAAATGTTTTAAGTATTATGCAGTCTTCTGCTTTTAGGTCATGAAAAGACCCAAATACTCTCGGATGCTCTAGAGCAATACAGCCTCCATCAGAAAACATTTACACTGCTCAGAGATTTCCCTGAACTTGATTCTCTCTTGAACTGCTTCATCCACAGACCACATAAAGAAAGGAAAAAAAAGCCCAAAAAACAACCAACCCCACACAACCACAAAACCAGAAACACACACCCCAAAACCCAAAACACCCTCAAAATAGCCTGGGGTCTGAGCCACATATTGTTTGTTTGTTTTTGGTGGTTTGTTTTGTTTTGTTTTGTTTTTTTTTCCCTGTCCACAAATACCTTTATAAAAAAACCCAAACAATTCACCACAAAAGTGCCAGAAACTCAGAGATTCCCATGTCTTTGAAGTAGGAAGGAAGCTACTGCACCTCATTCTTGTTTTGCTCCTGTCTCTCACAAAAAAAAAAATCATCTATGTCAAGCAATTACAGAGGAATTATGGTTGTCTGCTAAAACAATACAAAAACAGTATAGAGAAGACCCTGAAGTTCAATCAATGAACATCCATGGGCTTCCCTCAATCACTTTCTTGGCCTAAAAAGGCTTCTTTATAGTCAAAGAACGAGGCTACAAAACTTACTTGGTCTATGGTTGGCGTATCAAGCCTCAAAGTAGTGGTGAAAGACATGCCCAGTAAAAACAGTACATTCAATTTATTTGAAAAGCACTGAATTCACTTATAAGCAGCTCAGTTTTGACACTGGGTTGTCGTTACCTTCTGTTACAGTTTAAGGAAACCACCGCGTTTTTTATCCTGAGCAGCAAGTTAGGCAAAAGTGAACACAAAGCTCCTCACTAGATTAGTCTCATTGTTCAAGAGACCTCTTTGCTTAAATGAGTGTCGTTACGGGAGAGAGGATTGCAAATGCAAGAAGTACATTTCACTGAATTTAATGGGACACCTGCAAAGGAACCCTGACAAGCAGAGAGTCTTCCCCCCTGCACTGGCTTCTCTGTGGTACCTTCTGTGCATTACTAGAAACAAGACTTTTACGTGCAATATGCATTTTGTATCCTCAGCTTCTGCTTGAGATTCAGACTTTAAAATACTTTAAAATCTCACTCCATTCTTTCCAGTTGAGTTTTTGTGAACTTGATATAGCCCAAGCCAACTAAGCCAGTTCACAACAGAAACAAAGCACTACCTAAGCTGATGTACCTAGGCAGTGCCTTTGCACTGCCCTTGGTTTGCTATGCCATGAAAACAGAGGACTGTGAAGCTCAGTCACTACGATTCCAAATAAAATCAGGAATCCAACTGTTGTGTTGTATCAAGATAGCAGTGGTTATGCTGGTATTTAACTAAAACAAAGGCCAACATCACTTACTTCTTTCCTGTACATAAGGACCTATATTTAGAAAGACTAAGACTGCAAAGCACACGAGTGGAGCCGCTGTTCTGGCTGTTTTGCTGCTACTGGCATACCTCTCAGGAAAGAATTGCTTTCCTCCAAATAAACAAAAGACCTCAGGAGGTACAATATTTAGGGCAGTACATCACTGTATATATTGTGCAGTTATACCAATTTTTACACAAGGAATAGAAAATAAGTTACAATTAACATTAAAAAAATTAATTTATTCCGGTTCTCCATAAAATACCTTTTCTTTTTATGAAGAAAGTCAAAATGTACACTGGATATTCCGGTTACACTGTTAGAATTTGTGATATTCTGGTTTGCAGAATTTTATTAAAATCAGCTAAAAAAGTTGGATACAACATAAAACCAGACATATCTTAGACATTTAACAGACTTCAAGCTAAGTTTGCAAACACCAGCACCTATTGGAATCTAAGGTCTCAACACTCCTCTGGACCTCAAAAAGACTCTCAGACTGTGCTTCTTTAAAAAACAAAACACAACAACAAGAAACCCCCAGGAAAAAACAACAACAAAAAAACCCCAAGGCAGACAAGAGGTGGGGATATTCTTATCTGTCAATGAATTAAAAGATTCTTCCATTTGGGCCAAGCCTTAACTGACCAGCTTTATTTCTACAGAGTGCAAGACAACCTGCAGTCTCTATAGCAAGGCATTTCAGCACCACTCCATTTTTGCATTCCAAATGGGAAAAGAAAGAGGAAAGAATGGAGTAAGAAATTGATCTTATTTGGAATAATTCTGACATATGAAATTACTTCCCAATGTGGGAGGTGAAAAGCATCATGAGTCAATCCTGCTGTCATCCTCAGCATGTCTTTCAATGTGTCCTACAGCATCCTAGAAAAGAAACAGAGGTCAGTTAACAATAATTAAAACCAAAACAGCTCACAAAGAACTCTGCAAAAGATTCTCGGAGCCTCAATGAAAGAGACATTCTGGATACTACACATTTTTTGGCTTAAAGCTTCTAAAAACAATTAAAAATAAAATAAATATCAATGCCAAGCTATTAAATCACATATATAAAGTATCTCACACACCACATGATTCAAGGCAAATAAAAACTAACTTCCTTCAGAAATTAAGGATTCTACTTCTGTTTAGTTCACAAAGAAACCTCCTTCCATTGCGTATTTTGAAAAGCATTCAACAGGAAGGTTGTTTATATTGTCAAGGAGTAAAATGTGGATTTCACCAATCAGTCTATAGGCAACAACCCTCCTTCCACCCCGCCCCCCTTTCCACATCACTTAATCCAACTGACATCCAACTTTTATGCCTTCTTCATTTTTCTTCCCATCTGTGCTAACATTTACTCAGAAATTTATGCATTATACTTATTTAAAGATTGTTAGCAAAACCAATCCCATGTGAAAAATAAACAGCATCAGCATCCACAACAATGAAGAGGGGGCAGTGATGGATAAAAATTAAGAGGATGAAAATCTGTTTCAAGAGGGATGCTTGTTCATCTTAAAAATAAATTTTTCCTATAGACACTTCTTAAGATCTTGAGCATAGTTACCAAAATTTCTTCTAATATTTCAATAATTTTACCATTTCCATTGAATATTTTAGGATCAGACTGTTTTAAATTGACCATATTTCAAGTATCATACTCAGCTGCACTCTACAGCTGTCACAGGTTGACCTGAACCCTACCAGCCTTGTATGACTGTGACTGTATGCAGTTAAGCCTGTCAAGACTAAAAGAATTTAACCCTTTTTAAGCAAAATAGGATCAATTATCACCCACAATTGTGGTGATATAAGGGACTTAATACTACCAAATACAGCCACATTAGTTCAACCACATACCTGCTTGGAACCTTTCCTGGAAGTAAAGAAAGCATCACAGTTTTTCCAACGACATTTTAGGGTCTGAAAATTTGGGTTGGTGTGGTCAGTTAGCAAGTGTTGTTTCAGATGCTCCACAACTCCAAAGATCAGTGAACATCCGTGCCACTGGTAGAAAAAACATGCCAGAGTAAGCCAGAGAAAAAGAACTTCAGCTAAGGCTTTTCTTTTTGCAACTTCACAATATTCTACCAAGACTGTTCGCACACATGCCACCTCCTGTAACTTTTTAATCTTCTTATTCCATTCCCATTCTCGGTGGTCTCTATTCCTTTATTTACAGCTTTACAGAGATTCTTCCTGCTTTTAGCCAAGCCTAGATCATCAGCAAGAATGGCAGGAGGATGTGAGGAACTAAGTTTTTACCAGATTTCAGCTCACCTGAGACAGAATCATTGGGAATTTAAACTTATTTAGCAGAGTAAATCAGCTTTTCTGTGTCACTTAGCTGAAATTTTTGGTTTTAAGAAGTTACATGTCACTATCTAAAAATTGCAAGAAAGAAAAATAACTTAAGGTGCTACTTCCAACTTGCCATAAAGATACACATATACTAAAGATCATGTAAAATGGAACTCGTGATATATTACTTACATTTAAAATGTATATACACATATTAAAAATATTACTGAATTATAATAAAGGTCAAGCTATCCAAGGCTGAGTAGTGACCACCCCTAGAAAATTAGTCTAAAAACTGTAACAAAGAAAAGCTAAAATATTTTGCTCATTACCCAGCAACGATAATTCTGCATCAGATTAAGCCTCACAGCTCTGACACTGCCATCATAGCATCCAGTGTAGATCTGTAAAGGAAACATTTATGGATAAGCAAGTTGGGAACAACAGGAAAAAAAAAAAAGGAAGTCAAATTTTGAAGGAGGCTTCAGTGTAGAGTATATTAGGTGAACAACAATAAAATAACAACATGCAAGACTTCTAAATATTTTTTTAAAAAGGTCTAACCTAATTCTTTTAAGATTTGCATTCATAGTTTACAAAAACCTACTCATGAATAAGAAAGGTTGCCGTAACTTCTATCATTGATAGCGTCATGTGTGTAAAAGTTCCAGAAACTTTAAAATATGTTACCATCCACTGAAGTGAAAAAAAAAAACAATTAGGTGTAAATGTCAAGTTGAATGTGTTTCCAGGATTTTAGCAGTTATATGTAGGGATTGAGAGGAAGGGTGATGAAGAACAACAGAATTTCAGAAAGAGAAGACTGATGCAGATCCTGAAAAGGCAGGCAAAATGACATCTTAAAAACGACTTTTGTTAAGCAAATGGTCTCCACAAAATCGTGCTTTGGAAAGAAAAGGATGTCAGATGCTCGTGATCCCACGAAGAACATCGATCATTAAAAAAAAGTCCTCACATAATACAGAAAACTCTGTAAGCTGAAGACTTCATTTGTTATCTTTCTTCAAGTCTTTTTGTCTCTTGCAAATTCATCACTAGGATACAACAGCCAATCTGCTGTATGTAAGAGACTACACTTTACTACCAAGACTACTACAGAAGTCTTTCACTCGTCACTCAGCTTCTCATCTGAACACTTCTTTGACTGAGAATGCCCAAAGCAGACTATCGCCGAGTTCAAGCCTCGGACTGTAAGCACAAACCCTGAATCCACTTAGCTCTCCACCTCACTCACATGGGAAGTGAGGCTTGGGCAGGATGTATCCCCATCAGCCAAAGATCAGTTCTGTCCGACTTGATTCTCTGTTATTACGGATCATTACTGTATCTCTTACTTTACAATCTGAAACAAATTTGCAAATTTGCAAACAAATTCTTACCCATGAAGGCAAATGATTTTTTTAAGCAAGTTATTTATCCAGAAGTGCTTCTGAAACCTCTCTTGCAGTGCAGACGCCTGAGGAAATCTGTGCACCTAGATCAACTGGATACCTTTGCTTAGGTCCTATCAAAGGTTACTAGAGGTTTGACTGTGGGTGAAGTTTTTCTCTAGCATCTGTGTGACTCTCTTGAGTAAAAGTCAAGCAGTACTGATGCTTGAAAATTGGGAATATTTTGCTATTTCTAGACTCTTCATTGCAATCAACACTGTAAACAGAACTATTGTTTTAGGACTACAGTGAGCTAGAAGGTAATTTTTCCCCAGACAATAATATTACATAACTAATACATACAGCATATAGCACCTATAGCATATAGCAACATACAACATATATAATCTATATAGCTGTTACAGCAACTTGATTTTTTGGCCAGCATTTCTAAGTTGTTATTAGACAGACAGCAGGTTGATTTCTCTCTATGAAAAAAATAAACTATCTTGCATATGCTTGCGAAAATTACAACCTTCTCTTTAAGAAAAGGAAGAAAAGGAGGAATTTACCATGCTCTTATGGATGGTCATACACATGATCATATCTGTGTGGCCTCCATAGACTTGCAAGCGGTCGTGCGACTTGAAAGAAACAGAAATGGGCATTTAATAGAATGACAGTTAATAGCCATTTTTCACAGACATGCAAATGACAATGCTTCCAAGAGCAGTTTCCTGGGTAGCAACTAAACTCCTCTGGTGGATACCAAGAACACTCTACTTTTGCTTACATTACTTCTCTGAGTCTTCTTGTCCAACTAAGCACTGGGTCTTTCAGCTGACAAAACTAACATTTCCCCACATTTTTGAGCTGTCATTGCTTAGGATAACCCAGGTTCTAAGAAAAAAAAAAATGCATTAGGTTATGTTCTTTAAACCCCATATATTTTGGCTAGTCAGATGCTATATATTCTGAGTGACAGGAGAGAGAGGGGTGGGTGAGAGACCAGAGAAGGGTGGGTGAGAGACCAGAGAGCACAAAGAGTACTTCTATTTTACTGAAAAATAATTAACACATTAGGTAAATTATAACCATCTATTTTTTTTTTACCTGTAGTTCATAAACACGAACAAATTTATCCAGACATGCTGTCACCATCACTTTCCCAAGAATGTTCACAACCGTTACTGCATGGTTATGGCCTTTATAGATCCGTACCAGCTCTCCAGTCTGCATCAAGAAAAAGCAAAGGCAAATACATGTGTGTGCTTCTTTTTTAAAAGCAACAACAAACCCAAGCAGTTTTACCTAACCTAGATAGGATAGCTAGCTTCAATGCTCTCTACTCAAAAAAACAGAAACACTATTAAGAATTCGATTTCCTGTGAAGGCACTTTAGGTTATGATCAAATACTACTTATCCTTTTCTTTGCTCACGTTTAACACAGAGACATTCCAGTACAACAGAAATGCATGCTTCTACAAAAAACAGAAATGCATGCCTCTACGGAAAGTGTCTACTTCTCTTTCCATCATTAGTTACATGTTCCCACCTACCCTACAAGTAGTACCATGCTATTAGTACCAGCAGTATTTATGTAGCCACAAGGATCAATGAGCAAATTTAGCTAAATACACAGAAATATACAGGGGGGGGGTTGTCAATTAAAATATACCTCTGGTAAGTTTCTTAATCTAACTTATTGCATAGCTACATGACTGTTTCTGCTAGCACAGGGGAAAGATGCTGTAAAAAGGAAGAGACTGGCAGGCTTGGGGCAAAGCACTCAAGACAGTATAACAGCTTTTGAATTAGCTAGTTTGGAACACTGTGTTCCTCCATTTTTTCCTGTAATAAAGAAACTCTTCCCCCACCAGAATATCTCACATGGCTTTGCTCTGAACCCTTTCCACATTATCAGCATGTTTGTGGCATTATTTGCAAAAGCAGGACCCCCAGATAGAAAGACACTGCATATCATATTACAAGAGTCAGCATGTTTATGCATCCTCTGCATGCCTCCTTAGTTACCTATAGTTACCACATTAATAAAATCATATGACTTCCTTTTCTGGAAGATATACCCCACCAGTCAATCAAAAATTCTGGAAATACTGACTTTATAGCACAGGAATTCACTGCCTTAAGAGCAAAAGTCATTCCAACTTTATATATGAGACTTACATGAATGTTGTGGGCATGAACAGACTGATCACTGGAGCCACTGAATACCAGATCATTCACAACCTTACAATTAAAAAAAAAGTTTTATTTTTGTAACAGATATGGAAATGGGAAAGCAAAACATTAAGACACTGTTCAGTTTAAAGTTGTGCTGTAGTACTTCCTAAATTTGACAATCTTAAAATGACAGAGTATAAAAAAAAAGCACGCACTGAGTTCTTTACGTAAGAGCTAGAAGACGTACTATGCTATCCTAATGACAACTTTTGGCACATCACAACTGACGTGAGAAGCTGTTAACTTGCAGCCCACCAGGCTAACTCCCCCTACCTATGGAGTATTCTCAGGGAGAGCTCAGCAGCAGATCAGGACCAAGCAAACTGAATGCTGCTCTGCCCATGCACAGTAAAGCCCATTGCTTCCTGAAAATACTGGATGTGCTGTGTATTTGTATTCCAGTCATGTGAGAAAGTGCTCCTAATGAGTACTAATCTAGAAAGGAAGCACAACAGATCCATCGTGGATCAAGAAGGGACCACCGTATGCTGCCATGCAAGCAGGACTAGGATAGTCCACAGGGCAAAAAAGGCTGTGCCACTGCACCATAATATCTAAAGTGACAAATACAATTTATGGAAGTCATCCTCTATCCGTTACATGATAGCAGTCACAGCAAAGCAGTCAGACAATCATATGTTCCAGCTTGTAATCTCAGGAGCCAAAACCTGTAAATAAATGTTAGTGATTCTTCCATTAAAAAAGAATACTACTTCTCTAGAGTTACATTTCTTCCAGTTTCCTCTGAGGTTTGTACAATCAGGGTACGTGAAAACTAGCTTCATCTTCTCCCCAACTTTCCCTCTGCTGGCAAATTCCCATTTCGAGATTCCCTGAATCTTCTAACAACATGCAATAAACTTGCTTCCTACATACACTCCCACAACATGTTTTGCTGGGAACATGAGATACGGCAGCCAGCCAGAGACAATTTTCCTACTGAATTATTCCGTTTTTAAACATTTAAAGTAGAAAAATCCTCTATTTCCTACCACAATCTGCTTACTATTAGATGAAGGAGAAAGACACACATCATTTTAAGCATTGTCAAAGACCTATTTCCAGAGACACTTGCCTTCATGCAGAGTATAGTCTTGCTGTGACCTTCCAGGGTTCTGAGAAGCAGCCCGTTCCGCGCATCTCGCACACTAATGGTGCAGTCGTAGGAGCCCACTACCAACAGCTTGCGTGCTCCTTCCTGAGCTGTGGCTAGACAGCTCACCGCTCTAGGGCCATGGCATTCAAAGGTATCAACCTGCTTGTTGTTCTGTTGGGGGAGGAAAAAAATGGCTTTTAAGAATTAAAGCTTTGCTCTGGCACTGACGAGACCACTGACTCCTTTTTGTGTTTTACTTGTTATAGCATCTGACTTCAGCTTAGTAACACACTATTTCAGCAGTGGTAAGAGTTGCATCTTAACAACTAAGTTTCCAAATCAAGGAAATAACTCCTTATGTTAGGCTTCAATTTTCTGTCTTTTAAAAAAAATATTTCATTATTTAGCAAAGGTACAGTAATTCCTCCTTCTGAGTTAGAACAATGAGAAGAAATAGTGTTATGAGAAAAATATGTAACAGGGTAAATTTGTAAGGATAAATTTGAGAAATTAGTCTAGGATCTATGAAAAGAATAATCAGAACATCAATTTATTTAAATAATGATTTTTATTCACTTTTAGATATCATGGGGACTGCTGATTAAGCCTCTTTGCCAGAAAACCATGTGAATGAGTCTTCTATAACTACAAATGGAGCAGGCAAAACCAGCAACACATTAGTGTCTCTCACACTACTTTGATGGGCAAGAAAGGAGGATTCACAAATAATTAACTGTGTCAGAAAACTCTCACATCACATGACTGGTAGGTTGGGTGGAACCTAAAGGAAAAACGTGCCAAAAACACAACAGGTAAGAAAAAGGTAACTGGAGGAAAGGAGAGATGGGACAGCTTCATGCGCTGACAAAATAAAGGTCCAAAAGGAGCCAACAGTGACCACTTATACCAAAATAATTACAAATACACCTAATTACTCAAGAGAAACAATGGAAAGAAACACAAAGTGGAGAGAAACGGCGTCACAACAGGCTTTTAGATGCCAATGTTTAAACAAACCTTTATGCTGAAAGTAACCACGCTGCCATTTGCAAGGCCTGCATAAAGGATCCGCCATCTGCTGTGTAAACAGAGCACTCGATCTTCCAATTTAAACTGGTCCATGCACTCTCTGGTCTGGCAATAGAAAGAAGTATTTAAAGCTTTTCATTAACCCAAAACAATTAATGGAAAAAAGCCCAAAGTGGATGATTTTCACCTCCAAGCTGCTTTTTTTTGAACCAAGAGAGCTGGAGAAAAACATCTGAAAGTCTGGTGTCACATGGCAGTTTGATCCTGGTTTTAATCAGCTCACTCCCATCTCTGAGACTTGACTGAACTTCAGCAACCAGTTATAACCTTAAAAGCTTTATTCTAGTCACAACCTCTAAAGCATACAGAAGTTTAGACTACAGACTAGATGTATCTGAAAAACACCCTGCTACATGCTTGAGTTTGAGGAATCCCCATGAAGTCCCCCACAGGGAAGTGCTGTGAATCATCAGCTTAAGAGTTAAAAACCTTTGGCAGTTTGCCCCCTGAAGCAGATATTTGCTTTCTAGGCCTTCAAGCCGCAGGTTGGACAAGCCTTCCTGTCATTCATCCTTAAAAAGTCCAGCTTCAGGAAGTATCAGTCTGTTCTTCCACTTGCCCTCAGAATAACAGATGCCTGTTCTCTCTATAGCTGCTTTACAAAAAGAGTGGTGCCTTCCAGAAGCAATGAAGTTAGAAATACAGCAAGACGAACACTTGCATAAAAATGCAGCACACGTTAATCGACCCAGAGTCTGAGTACCTTGATATTGTAACAGTTGATAGTGTGGTCGCTTGAGCCAGTGTAGAGGGCAGCGTTCTTCCCATTTGTCTGAGTGACCAGGAGGCAGTTCACTTTTGAAGTATGTCCTTCAAAGATGGCCACACACTTCCTGCTCTAAAAAGGAAAGCATAGGGTCTGTCAACATAAAGGCCCATAATGCCTCTTGGGATCTGCGCCTGACAGAGTAGGGTAGAACAGCTAACAACTGTTCACCATTTGCCACGTCTTAAATCCAAAACACAGGAGCTGCTGAAGACAAAACTAGCTCCGTCCTGGCTGAAACCAGGTCAAGGACACATGCAGCAATCTATCTTCCCTTACCTTTCTCACTGGGAGAAGGGGTTGGGGAGGGGGGGAAAAGAGGGGTCTGAAGAATAGAATAAAAAAAAAATTAAGTGCTTGAAAAAAATAAGCTGCTTCCTTAACTACATAGGAAGGCTTTACAAAAACAGAATTGCAACGTTGTGACTGCAATTAAGGTAACGCCATTCCCACAACCTTACTTACAACCAGATTGTAGGCACAAACAGTTTTGTCTGCTGAGCAGGTATACAACAAATTCCCAAAAATCTGAATAGCATTCACTGCAGCCAGGTGTCCCTCAAAGTTTCCCTCTGTAGGTTCTTCATCCTCACCTGGCTCTGAAGACACTTCTGCAGGACAGAGACACGTGTACTTTGATTATGGGAGCACAATCAAGCAAACACGCTGCTGTTGTTTACACTGCCAAAGAGCAGAACTATTTTGTGGGCTCAGCACCTTAAAGTCAGATTTCATTGTGGGTTCCAGCTGGAGCCTCTAAGTGGCAGTAGGCAATATAAAATTCCAGAAAGACCTTTATATGATGTTAAGTCCAGAAAGATCTTTAAAACAGCAAAAGGATTGTATTATTGTTTGCCCTACAACTCTATAGAGACTGTGGAGCAGAAGTGCTCACATGGGAGGGAGTGGGAGGATGTAGAGGGGTCAAGGCACAAAGCATTCAGTGAGGGACGACGTAAGTGAGCATGCATCACTTCCCACTTCAGTTTTTAGTGCAGGTTTTTATGTTCGGGGCAAAATTCCCTTCTGGAAGCAGTCTGATTGAGTCTTAACACAAAGTCCTGTAAGATAATATACACAAAGTGCCAGAAAAAAATCTTAAAAGATATACCTGATGAGTTCTTTGATCCTCTTAGTGACAATATGGAAGTCTGTATCTCAGCTACACTGTAAAACAGAAATAAAGAGCAGCGAGATTGGACTTTGCATGTTCATTTTCAGACAAAATATTAGCGTAAGTAATACTCCAGAATACAAGACTTTGCACCTAGTAGAAAACAGGCTGTGACAGATAAGCTCAAAACCAAAACTTTCCATGGAGGGCAGCCTCGTTCTTGTATTAGAGAAATTAGTAGGTAACAAGACACATGTTAGTATTTAGTAGGTAAACAAAATTACTAATAAATTAGTGGGTAACAACAACTAATAAACAAATTAGTAGGTAACAAGACACATCATTGGACCAAAAAAGCAAATTCAACTTTAATTTTCCCTCTTATTTCACTCCTGAATGAAAAGTTACTGATGTTGTAAGACTTTCTGAATAGGGGGAAAAAAAAAAAAAAAAAGGCCTCTTATGGGTATTGTATAATGCTTTTACTTTTGAGAGATCTACAGTAATCTCACCTTCTTTTTCCATCATCCCTATAATTTGTGCCAATCTCACTGGTAGAGCTCACTTCATCATAACCAGAGCAAGATGCCTCTAGGACTGTTTGATCCACAGAGTTGCATGAAACTCTCTTTGATGGACTGTCTGGTTTCTCATCTCCTGACTCCGATGAACAATCAAGCACCTCACACTGGGGTGCTGGAACTTCCACTAGTTCCAGAGAAGCATCACTGTCATTCTCATGTTTGTTTCTTGCTGTTTGGGCAGTAGCTCCATCCTCCTGTCCTGGAGAAGTGGATGTAGTAACTTTTTCTCCTTTAGGAACCTTTCCACCCTTGACTTTCCGGACAGGTTTACAGTCAATTATATCCTGTTCTGTATCACTGTTCTCTGGCACATGGGCTGCCCTCAGAGTTTTCTTCTTCCTTAACTTTCTCCTCCTCCTGTTCCCTTTTTCTGCTGGGACTACAGTGGTTGCCATCTGTTGCTCAGATGGTTCTGCTGACAATTTGGGGGTTTTATCTGTTGGCATTTCTAGAAGAACTGAATGCTTTGGAAGAGAAGTGCTACACTGATCCAGTAAAAAGCTTTCAGTTACTGTATCATTTGCTTCTCTCTTGCTGAAAGCAGACAGTGAATGAGGAGAAGGGTTCTTAGGAAGTCCAGCCTTTCCCCCGTCCGCAGCAGGCTTGTGAACATCTTGATTAGTGTGTTGGAAAGAAGCTGCCAGCTCTGATAGGGATATGGTGGCAGAGATAACTGGATACACTGAAGTTTTCTGGTTGGCCTCTTCTGAAGAAAACAGACTAGTGTTATACCGAATCTGTACAGCAATAAATATTTATGCAAAATTGCTTTATCTGCTTTTTTTGTTTATACTAAATTGTGCATGTAAAGTAGGTATTCCTACATGTTGAAAGCTATGTGCACATGCAGATCTGCTATTTCAGTCAGCCTTTAAAAAACATTGCTGGGGAAGGACACGTTTATCTGTGTACCCAGAAGCAAAGGAATGGGGCACATCATTGAAGCTGCCGGCTGTCTATATGCTTTTAAAGTTCTGACAAACAACCTTTGGCAAATCCCACATTGTCATCTTAAGATGCTACCACCCTTCACTGCGGGCTCCCTTACCAGCTGTCACCACTGCTGCCAGACTGGTATTAAGCAATGCATACCTAAATACATCTCAGCTGCTCAGTGACACAGTTTGAAGACCTTGTGCTTAACCTATCTGCGTTAGTTATTTCTACCAAGTTACTTGGACCTAACTCATCCTAAGGTGGATGAGTCTTGCACAACCCACTCTGCAGCACAGTACCTTCTGTCCCGGGAATGGCAGCACTGTAAGCCATCAGGCTAAGCTTTGTTAGTTCACCTGTGGTGGACTAAGCAACAGGGCAAACATGCTCTCCCTGTCACTTAAATTTGAAGCTAACATGAACATATGAATCCAGCCTCTCAACTGAGACAGGCTAAGAGCACAGGCTGTGTTTCCCCTGGTTGCATTTGCAAGAACTAGGTGTTATAAATTCACCGCATTTATTGGGGGGGATCAAAGCTGTCAGCATTTGAAACACTTCAGATTCTTCAAAACCAGCAAATTAAACCTACAACAATGCTTAGGCAAAGCTATTGGATTGTTTAACACATCATGGTTCAAATTTGATGCTTTAGAATTATGCATCCAACTAGAACAGGT
Organism: Podiceps cristatus; assembly: GCA_000699545.1. Taxonomy (NCBI): domain Eukaryota; kingdom Metazoa; phylum Chordata; class Aves; order Podicipediformes; family Podicipedidae; genus Podiceps; species Podiceps cristatus. Next base: position 24,651 of record JMFS01031334.1, on the reverse strand, counting down.
TAAATGTGAACATCTCGCCCCACACCTTCCTCAGATAGGAAGTTCCAAGAACTTGCTGACAGTGTAGGGTATATTGTATTTAAAGAAAATCAGTGGAAAGCTGTTTTTTTTTCCTGACCCATATCTGTCATACATAGCTGCAATACGTTAGAATAACCTCTCTACAGAAGAAATGAATGTTTAGACATGGTTTAAACAGTTACTATGTTGAATTATACTGAGAAGGCAGCACACAAACCCTTAAGTTCTGAATAAACCTCTAACATCATGTGTCCCTCATATCCCACAAGCAGCAGGAGGGAAGGAACTTGGTCACTTAAAAACAATACAAATAGGAAAATAAAGAGTAACCGGCAACTTCAATTTCTAAAACCAGAAGTTACTAATTCTCAGCACTTGGGAGTACTGCAGGTGCTAGAAAAGGAAGTGGGAAAACACCATGGTAGTGCAAGAGAACAGAATCACTTGGTTCTGCAGGTGGAAGAGATTGCTGGTAGTTAGGGGAAAGTAAATGCAATCAGCTCCTTCAAAGCAAGCCTGAGCTGGCTTCCTAGGGGAGCTGACAAGCCAGACGTTCAGCTCCCAGAAAGCACACAGTCTGCCCCAGGAGAGAATCCCCCTCCATCAAATTACAGAATTTACCTGATGGCAAATGCTTATTTCCCCCCCAAGATACCAAATTCATTTGATGGCAGACACTCATTTTATATGTAGCACTTAGAAGTTGATCAATACCAAAACATTAATTTGACGAGCAAACATCAAAAGAACATTCTTGCTTTTAATATGTCAAAAAAAAGTTTGTAGGAAACTTGAGAAATATGCTAATGTGATGAAGACACTTTTGAAGTAATTATTTAATTAATAAATACAGCTATACGTTGAAGGTTCATCTTTACGAGAAAAACCTTAAGAACCCCTTCAGCTTTCGTCAGGCCCACACAGACATCAATGAAGTCTGTCTGCAAACAAGACACTTTATGCCACTGCAGCTAGTGATGACTAAATCTTTATTCTGAATTTTCCAACTCTAACAGTAAAGAAAAATGACACCTATCTTCATTGATGTTTAAACATAATAGGATGGCATAAGCCAATAAAAATAGGAAGGAGGAAAGGTAGTGGCTTCCTATGAGCTAAGCCTTAACAACACAAACAAACAAAAGCTGGTTCTTCAAGCCGCCCCCAGTTTACTTTAGTGTCCACCCCTAGAGCTTCATAATCCTTGTGAAATCCTCCAAGAAGAGATGAAGCAAAATCCACAATACTACATTAATGTAATGTAACACAGTGGAATATAGGAAATGCAACGGTGACTAAAAAAGCACAGAGAACACTATTTATACAGAATTCTACATCTGCAGCAAATTGCAAAAGGGTAAAAAGCCTTCACATTCTTATATTTACACGAGTCTAAGCTTCAATTAAGCCAACACTTATCTTGTGCTTTAGTTGCTCCACAACTTGCATTCTTGTGGAGGAAAAAAAAAAAATCCTTATTTTCTTAAAGCTATTTTTCTTAAAACAAAGAAAAACTGCACATACCATCCTTCTGCTCCACCTCATCTGCTCGTGAAACACATGGAGAGCTCTGGAGTACAGAATTCACATTTTCTTCTGAGCCTTTTGGAGATACAGGTTCTCGTTTAACTTGTACTGAGGAATCAGGAGGAGGGGTAGGTGCAATGCCAGAAGACTGGAATGGTGATGGTATGCTTATATGAACAGAAGCTCCCAGTGGAGGTACAGAAGCAGACAAAGTGTCCAAAAGGGGCATGAAGGAGCCTGCAGGAATTAAGTCAGCTGCCATCTGAGACTTGCTATTTTTTCTCTCACTTATGACACTGCAGGAAAGTTGCTCTGACAGTTCAGAAGGTTCATATGTTTCTAATGGCAAAAGAGGAGAGAGAAAAAAATACAGAACAAAAACATTCACATTTTACAATAAAATTTAGTGGTGCCAAGAGCTCATTTCTTGTGGACAGACAAGGAAGAAAAAAAGTTGTAAAAAAGCCACTAGATGGCACTAGCAAAGATGACAGATCACACTTGAACCATAAAGACTTCAATATTAAAAGCCTACAATTCTATTGCACATTTTAAGTGAGTGAATTCAAGTTAAATGCAATTTTCACAAGATGACGAGTTCAAAGACGATAAGGCAGCATTCCACTGTGGCAGTTTTATGATATCTTGTACCTTGTAGCCCCTGCAAGATCTGAATTCTCTGACTTCTCAGTGTACTCATTTCCATGGTTATCTGCAAAACAGTTGTGGTTTAAATCAGTCCTACTTAAGGCAGTTTTTCAGGTTATTAACTTCTAGTTCAGACAGTCTCAAAAGCCCACTATTACCTGTTGCTTTAATACAAAGAATCGTTGAACCTCAACATACGCAGCCTGAAGGGCAGCCCTAGCCTGCAAGAGACTGCTGTCCACGCTATGCAGGGACTTGCTTAACTCTTCTTCCCTCAGTGAAATAGTCAACAACTGGTCTACCTGAGAACGTTCTGAAAAAGAAACAAAATGTAGAGTATAATTGTACTTGACAATACATTAAAATACATTACACATGATACCTTAATAAATACTACCACTTTGGAATGTAAAAATCACATAAAATTAAGTCAAGCATCAATAGTCATGCAAGAAGCTGAAAAGGAGTGCCTATGCACGGGAATAGTCACATCTACACGACAGAGCAGCGAAGTCAAGTATTCCTCTTTACAGGATCTCAACCTTGACTCTAGTAACCTTTTTTCCATCATAGCTTTGCCAGCACTGATGTAATTTAGTTGAATCATAGAATCATAGAATGTTTTGGGTTGGAACGGACCGCTAGCGGTCATCTAGTCCAACCCCCCTGCAGTGAGCAGGGACACCATTACCCAGATCAGGTTGCTCAGAGCCCCGTCCAACCTGGGCTTGAATGTTTCCAGGGATGGGGCATCCACCACCTCTCTGGGCAACCCCTTCCAGTGCTTCACCACCCTCATTGTAAAGAATTTCTTCCTTACATCTAATCTAAACCTACCCTGTTTCAGCTTAAAACCATTACCCCTTGTCCTATCACCATTGTCCCTACTGAAAAGATTCTCAAATGAATGAGGACATTCTCTTCCACAAAGATCTTTTGTTGAAGTACACATGTACTTAAAGTACAAATACACACTTTCCATTAATGTAATCAAAAAGGTAAAGGTAAATTTAAGCTAAACAAGATTTAAATTATTCAGTTAATCCAGAGGCCAAGAAAAGGTAGCTTATGAGAAAAAGAACACAATGGTAGAAAAAAATCATTTACTGTTCAGGATGATTTTGGGCCGTGACACTCATGCTTGCAATCTCTTGAGAAAGAGTCTCTGAGCACTGCACTAGTAAAAGATCCTCCTATACACCTCTCTTAAGTCCTCTGGCATTACACGGATTCTCCAAGCGAATTAAGTTTCAGTTTGTGCACTGCTTAATTTCATTCAGGTTATAGTTTCCTTTAGTAGATTTACTACAATAATGATGATGCTGAAGTAAAGTAACGGGAGAGACACATTTTACTAAGTTGAATGTGTTATTAGTCTCCATAATAGACACTAGTCATTGAAGACAGAGGCAGAAAAACCCTCCAAACTACCTTTTACAAGTAGTGAAATACTAGTTCCCACACAAAGATGCAAATTAATTGCCCTGCATTCCAAACAACTTAATATGAATAAATACATTAAAAAAAAAAATTAAATAAATGGAACACTTGAAAGCTATCTTCTGGACCCAAAGAACCTCCCTTCCTTGAGCAGGGGAAAGCAAAGTTTCCACCTGTGGAACGAGGAACATTAACTGCAGGCAGAAAGGAGGCACAGAGTCTTCTCTTAGAAATTACTTCTGACAAATTAAGATGCAACTCTTCAAAGAAGAATGTGTTGCACACCTGAGAGCAGTTCACCCTATGATGATCTTCGATAAGTGCCCAAGAAGCACCAAAGTAATGTTGAGGAAATACCATTTCAGCTAAGTCAAGAATACTGCCAGGTATTTATAACCTCTATACCAGATGCACATATGTATGATATTCACTTACCTTTTTTACCTTTAATTTTTCTTCGCTTATTCTTTCTTTCCAGACTAGGGATTTCAGGAGAAGATCCCTCCTGCAAGTAAAATCATTTATTAACAAAAGTTACAAATGCAATTTTGCCTAAATCAAGTCTTTTCAAGCATTACTTGTACAGACAGAGAAGAACACACAATTAATTTTGCACATTCCCATTAACTCATCCTTCCCTCTGCCCTTAAAAGAGGGAGAGCAAAGCGAGTGCCATGTCCCCATCTCAACTAGGAAGAAATACTAAATAATCTGAGCCTTCTACTTGCTCAGATGTTTAAGACCACACTTGGGTCAGATTTTCTGCTCCATAATTTTAGCTGAAGGTCTAGAAGATTAAATCAGTGAGGAATTACACTTACCACTTTCTGTATATAACAAAACCATTTTGAGGATTCAAAAATAGGATCAAAAACATTTTTTTTTCCCCCTTTGGGTAAGTCCAAGACAAATCTGAATTTGTTTCACTGTTCTAAGTATATCATTTTAAGTATATAATTATGTAAGAAAGGTTGTCTTTCCTTGCTTGACCATAAAACCAGGAACATCTAAGGAAAACAGATTTCTACTATAGCCTCACTTCCACTTAAGTTTTGAAACACCAAGTACTTCCATGGAAATATTTTAATAGCTCTAGTTTACCAGCATAGCATGCCAGATACCAAATCAAAATTAAAGAGCATTTGCTGTTCCTACTAATTAAAAAAAAAATTAAGCAGAAGTCCTACACTAGGAAGGCAGAAATGGAAAAGATTCTTAAAGAAAATACATCAAACAAGCAAAGTACTTTGAGACTATCAACGTACAAGACAATCAAATGGAGAAAACGCTCCATGCAGAGATCATTCCAAAGCTGAATGACTGTTGAGAGGGAAAAAACCCCATTTTTTAGCACACCAAAGCTGGACAAAATTGCACACTTACTCCAGTTGCTCTTCGTTTCTTTCCAATTCCTTGGCTGTCATTCTGCTCAGTACCAGATGTGCAGCTACTGTCTGTAGCTGCGTCTATGTTATTAGACACTGCAAGAAGTGAAGCATTATTTGAAGCTGAACGATTTTCTTCTGAGATTTCTAGTACATTTTGTTTTTCAAGAAGAGGTGTTCTCTTCTCTGGGTTTTCCTGGTCTTGTCTTGTGAGGCCTGTGACCTCAGAGGTGGCCTGTAGGCTGTATCTCCTTCCACTAGTCTCAGTTCTTTCAGACATAAATGTTGACAAAGAAAGAGATGGCGTCTCCCGTTTCAAATCAACCTCAACGTCAGCACTTGACTCATACTCAGATGTTATGTGATGTGAGTGGCTGGCTGCAAGTATTTGCCTTTGCCCACTTTCTTTTATTTTGGCTTGTTCACTGAAGAAGCTATAAGCAGAAGGATTTCTGTCTGCAATGACACTGCTTTCAGAAAAGCTACGTTTTCTGGCTGAGCCAGGCACTGCTAAAGAAATCCCTTCCCACTGGAATCCTTCCAGAGTAGACAGATCAGATTCTTCACCGAGTTCTAGACCCTCTTGCTCATTTTGAACAAGAGGCACCATTTCTATGCCAAACCTTTAAGAAGATAAGAAGAAAAATAAATACATATGTAACAAGTCAGCTAAATCTAGAAAAAGCCTTCCCCAAATGCACATTACTGCTCTAAGAGATATGGCAACTCATTACACTGGTATTCTGTGCTTTCTGTCTCATCTGGAAATAGGATACCTTTTGGGTATCACAGAATTAGATTTAGTGGCTAAGAGCTGACAGTATGACTTCCAAGTCAGAAATCATGTTATTATAATTATTCCAAATCAAGTTAAGCAAATACAGCATCTTATCAAGACACTTCAAACACTTTAAATCTAAAGAAACTTCCAAAAGTGAAATATTTTATAACTGCTTCCTCTAAACACAAGACTAAACTGCATATCAGATTAAAAGATTAGCAAATAAAGAGGGAGCATTTTCTGCCTGCAGCAATGCAAGCATTTCTTGTAGTCTTGAATAAATGTAGAAATAAGCACATGCTACAGCATTGTTCACATACTGATTGCATTTTTACATTTTTCCACTTACTAGAACTTGAAAAGCAAATATATTGCCAGTGTCCGTATTCAGATATTAAGCAAAGATTATGAACTGATCAGAATATTTTCTGAGCAGCAGACTACTGTTACTGTGGATAGATATCCACAGCAGCAAGCAATCATAAAAACTCAAAATTATTTGTAGATTCAAAAGATCATGGTATAGCAAGCTTCATTCTGCAATCTTAGTTTTAGGACTCTGGAATTCATTTCAGATTTGGAGAAAAACCACCCTCTCCTCTCAACACATACACACAGAGGTATGGTTAGATCTGAAAGCTACCAACCTTGGTAAACCTTTGCCAAGTTCCTGTTTCTTCTTGGTTACCTGCTGGATGACTTGGTCCCAGTTCACATTTCGCCTGGAAGCACTAAGAATCTGCCTTAGGGTGGGTTTAAGCCCTGACTCCTTCTCAGTCTCACTTCTCCGATGGCCACTCACATTCCGAATGCGCCGTGCATTATTGAGATTGGGCTCCGGAAGATGTATCCCAACTTTGCTCTTCAGACTAATATGTCGTGTCAGGTCTCTTTGCAGAGAGGCAGGGAGGCCAAGTTTGCTTAAATCAGGAAGAAGGAGGCCCAGTGACTGGCTTCCCCCTTTTTGCAGCTCATGATCTGAAGGATTTTCAAAACCTTCCATTTCAAAGCGATCATGCGACTTGACACGGTCTTCATCCCCTTCTCTACCCTGTGAGGATGTTTTCAAATCCACGTGCAAGTGGTCCTGACCATTTGATGGAGAAACTGTGGATTCCACCTGAAATGCAGAATCTTTTAGATCACTAGAAGCAATACTTGAAGCAGATGGCTTTTCATCATCTTCCTTTTCAGAGGTGGCAGGTTTACCTTCTGGAGTGTCACATGGTAAACAAGAACTAACAGAAGAATGCAACTTTTCAACTCTGGCTTCTGACTTGTCACTTCCCATTAAATCATCATCGCTCACATCTTCTAATGAATCTAGTTTGAACTCGTTCTTTGGCGATGCTTTCCCAGTTTCTTCCCTATTCTGGTCACTTACATCCTTGCAAGAGCTTAAAGGAGCATTTTGCAAGGAATGGTTGGACTGAACATCTTTGGGGTTTTGTTCTGCTTCACTTAAGTTATTAACAGGCTCTCCAAGCTTGCTACCAAGCACATCTCTGTTGTCTTCTGAGTTACCAGCAGATGCACCATTCAGCTTTGTTATTGAGTAAGAGGAGAAATTGTCTGTTTCCAAGTTCAGCGCATCCAAATGATTCTGCTCTTCACCATTAGTTGAGGCTAACAGAAGCTTGAGATTTTTTAAAAGATTGTTTGTGTCTTGCTTTGGGGATGATATCTTCATATCTGTGATATTCAGAAGAGGGGATTTCAGTGACGGCATTCTACTACTTCTGCCACCATCTTTGTCAGGCTTTTCACTGCTGGAACAGTCTTTCATTACCTTGCAAGAATCAAGGCGATCTGAGGTTACATTAGAAGGGGAAGATGCTTCCCATTTTTTAAGTTTTGAAAAGCTAACATTGGCTTCACAAGTTTTTCCTTTCATTGATGAATCAGTAAGAGGCATAAATACAGAATCCACTTTATCTGGAGTTTTAGAAACATTATCTTCAGAGCGTGGCTCCGCAGCTTTCTGGGATGGGTAGGGAGTCCAGCGATACATTCTGTCTCTGGAAGGACTGCCACTTTTTCCACTGGCTCTTGACGTTTTGCTTTCTGGTTGCTTCGACGTACCAAAATCCAACGCCCCCTCAGAAGGAAGTTTATCACTAGTAAAATCAAGCAAGTCATTCCTGGTTTTTTGATCTCTGTATGGCAGAACACTAGTGTCTTTCTCCTGCCGCTGCCATGCATATCTTTCCTTGTTATATTTAATTGGATCTACCAAATATGTATCTCCTGAGCTTCCAAAATTCCAGCTATTTGCACCACGAGGACTAGATTTCCAGTTTCCTCCATAACTCTTGGAATTCCAGCTAGAAAAATGACCTGATCCTTCTGAGTGCCAAGTAGAATTTCTCTCCCTGGCACTGTGATGCCAATTTGATGTTCCTCCTACCCGCCCACTTGGATGCCAAACATTTCCAGAATTCCCATAGTTATGTCGATTTGAAGAGTTTCCTGAAACATTCTGGTGCCACCCGGAGCATCCCCTTGGACCACCTGAATGTCTGTTTATATTAAGGTTCCTCTGAGAGTGTGAAAATTTGCCTTGTCTAGGACTAATATAATCATCCTTTTCCCACTTCCAATCCCTCTGTGATGCCTTATGATGATGCCACGATGCCTGATCATAAGTTTCTCTTTCTTTGTAAGTAGTTCTTTCTTCTCGCCTTCTCTGTGATCTCCTGTCATCACATTCTAATTCTTGGTTTGCACAGCTTGATTCAGCTTGCCTACAAAACAATTGAGAAAAACCTAAATTCTGATGCCATTCCACTAAAATCTAACAGCGCACACAAGCATTTTATTTGCACTGGGAAGAAAACTTTTTTTTTTTTTTTTTTAATAAAAAGAAACAAAGGTAACTTATTTAGCTGCTTTACTGTTCAGGCTTCTGTAGTGTTTGATTTTCAAAACTAAGGTTCCTTTAAGTATGATATTTCAAAATTGCTCTTACAAGAACAACTGATTTGGTTCAGGGACAGTTCAACAGACTAACTCTTAAATATTTCTGTTTAAATCAGAAGAGAATATTCCTTTTATTTACTAGTTATTCGACTAATAAGAAACAAACAAAAAGAAAGCTTCTTTCTGTTGTATAATCTTTGTAATTTGAGTTATCTTGACAGATGAAAAAATCATTAATAGAGAGATAATTATTTTTTCTGAACATGATTCTATTGGTGTTAGATGGCATAACCAGAGTAAACTAATAAAAAACAGAAGGAAAGTTAGGCTGAGAAAAGCACTTATTCTACTTACTGGAGAAAACAATTGAGATCATGTCTCGGTTTATAAAGCTTAAGTTAAAACATAGATGTAAAACATCCACAGAATTTGTACCTCAGATATGAGAATATTTTGTCTTGTTTTAACCACAGACTGGAGCAATCCACATAATGCAATGTTGAATCTGCATGAGCCTCCCAAAAGCACTATCTACTGTCCTTTGGATAGTACTTGAGCTTGGCAACTTGTCACGAACACGTGGTAAATTATCACATATACATTTAAAGATAAATGCTACAACACCGACAGCTATTCCCAGGGTCGGCAGTCTAAACATTCTAAGTATTTATTCCACTAAATGAGGAACTTGTAATAAAAAGTTCTTCCAAAAACTGATTACAAAAATGCTTCTTTTTAACATTACAGGAATGTCAGAACAAGACAGGACAAGCAAGACAGGAAATTTTCACACTTCTGCTCAAAACAATTGATTTGAGTAAACTGAAAATTCATACTGTATCACCCCTTAAGTTTTCAACACATTCCAGTTTTGCTAAAAGATGCACAAATAAATTGCTAATAGATGCATAAATTACTCTCAATTGGAAACGGCCTACTGCATAAGATAAAGTGAGCTCTAAGACAAGAATTCAAGGAAATGATGCCTAAGTGATACCGTAAGTTCTAGAAGCTGACTCAACTAGATTATGATCTAATGGAAACAATTTTGCTGTATTAGTAACTTAATCCATGTACTTTTTTTTTTTTTCCCCTACAAACTGGCATCCAGCAGAGAAAGATTTTCTAAGATTTTAGCTGTCTCTGAATGCCACCGTACTGTCAGCATTACTCCTTTACCATAAAACCAGGAAAAGTGACATTGTTGCTCCCTACATTGACCAATATGAAAACATGACCATCGGGCAGTACAGGCACACCCTAGCATGACAGAATGGTGTTAAAACCAAACAATTTCCACATATTTGTGCACTTTGAGATGCTAATTGAAATTTCTAGCCACAGCAAGCAAGAGCTTCTTTCAAAAATCATATGCCACTTTAATACAATCACCATGCCATAAGTTTATTCAAACAATAAATTCCCAGCTGGAACATCTTATTAGCAATTCACATTTGCAGAGTCACATGGAAGAAAAAAGGCAATCCTTATTACTCTCTGCAGCCTTCTATTTCATAGTGAGCCACTAGAATTATCTTTAGCTAATGGTAAGCAGTGAGATAGAACAGGTAAGAAATTTCACTCAAGTATTATGGGATTTCAGTGCAATATTGACAGAACAATCCAATTCATTTTAAAACCAGACAGATTAAAGTTTTATAACAAAGTACATCCATCCAGCAAGTTTCTAAAAGGTCAGGTCCATATAGACACCTCTGCTTCAAACAATATTAGCACTACTGTCACATTTATTAATCCTTTCAGTTAAATGGGTATCAAATATTAAAATAAAAACATTGGGGCTCTCAAGACACAAGATTACACACTGAGGACTGCTTTTATCCATAATGGAGAATAGTTGTACTTCCTTACTAGTAGATTGACAGAACAAGAATATTCAGCAGAATTACATTTACATGTTGAAACTACAATATTCATGTTATGAGAAAAATCCAAGAGACCTGCGAGTACACCAGCTACAGGCAGTTTACATTTCGTGAGCACCTAAGCCTTAGGAGCATACCCCAACTGCGTTAAAAGCAACCCCGTGACCTAAGAGAGACAGGAAAACTCACCGGTTCCGTTCCTTCCTTTGCTTGATTAGTTGAATGAGTTCTTTGTCAAGGTATTCTTCTTCTGCCTCTTCTTTCTCTTCCTCTTTTCTGTTATGGGCATCAACATTGTCTTTGTGCAGCTGGCTGGAGATGTGCTTGGCATATGCTGACAAACCTGCCAGTGTCACCCTGCACACCCGGCATTCATGGTTGCTGTCCCTAGGAAGAGAGGCAGAGGGTGGACTTTCAACTCTGCCAACAGGCATGGTAGGTACCTCTGGTCTTAATTTGTTTCCTCTGAATGTGTTCAAGGCAACTAGATTTTGCTCAGTATATTTAAGTTCCTTGAATTCTTTGGCGTTTTCTTTCAAGGTCTAGTTTTTTGATGGTCAGTTTTAAAAAGATTTTTTTCCAACAATCAAGAGGTAAAAGACTTGGTAAAAAAGCTGCATTAACTGGGAGGAGGAATTCTTCTTGAATTGTTGTACTCAAAATCTTTTCAGAGGAAACATAGTGAGCGAGGAGGCAGAGTGGAAGGCTTACAGAGCTAGCAGGAGCTGCTCTGAAGCCCATCCATGGTGCCAGCTGCACTGGGAAAGCCTGGTGACAGCTTCTACATTTAATCCTTGCCTTGAGCCTTCCCCCAGTGAAATTTAGAAAAGGGAGGAGGCAGTACATGGATACAGCCAATCCTGATACAACATAACCTAAACTGGGACAGCTGAGACTGCTGCCTGGAATCCAAAGACTCTGCAGCACAGCGAGTGATGGGAGGGTGTCTTCGGTTCACTGTACTTTATTTGGTTCAAGTGTGCATGAGGTCTGCTTTCTACTTTAGAGGACTTATCTTAAAAAATACAGAAATTATTTCAGCTGGAGGAAGTCGACAGCTGTGTCAGACAATTGGCTTTACTCATGTTTCAGTGAATACTGGATTAGTTACATTTTTTTTTTTTAATATGAAATTCAGATTTCTAAAAACACCTTACTTGTTCTCCTGACAAATACTTTCAATACTCCTCCGTTAAGAAAATTTGTTAATAATAAACCTAAACAAGGAAAATATGTTCACTGGTTAAAAGTAGTTAGAAAAAAAATAATGAGAGCATAGTCCAATGCAAATAACTTAGCTGGACCAAGTTAGGACTCACTGACTGCCTCCACAATGCTTTCTTAAATTCTGCCATTTAATTCATAAAAGTAGGTCTGCATATCCCCATGGCACACTTGAGACCAAAGTCTTATAACAGTAGTATTATAATACCAACACACTGTTTATGACTATGGTCAAAAAAATGGGATCCAGAAAAAAAATACGCATCCTTGTTTTTTAAAGAAAAGTTAAAAATAAAATGAGTAAACGAGTAAAAGATGCACCTTCACTCAAGATACTAAGGCAACATCAGAGTGGTAAATGGAGTGTCAGCAGCTATTTTTTTTTATTTATTCCAGAAACCCTTGGTTTTCCTACTAACACAGTCGAACTATTTAATCAATGCAGTCATTCAGGCACAGCTAGAGAGTGTTTTATTTTAAATAGACTAATTCATAAAAATCAGACTGTTTACATTTAATTATTTTGTATGCTGCAGCCTAATTTCAGAAGAAACATTTAGATAAATTTCATTTACAAAGTCAGTAGCTTACAAATTCAGTCTGTATTTTCCAGAGGGGTGTATACCTCATTTTGCACACTTAGAATCATAGAATCATTTAGGTTGGAAGAGACCTTTAAGGTCATCAGGTCCAACTGTTAACCCTACACTGTCAAGTCCAGCCCTAATCCACGTCCCTCAGTGCCACATCTACACATCTTTTAAATACCTCCAGGGACGGTGACTCCACCACTTCTCTGAGCAGCCTGTTCCAGTGTCTGACAACCCTTTCAGTGAAGAAAGGTTTCCTAATATCCAATCTAAACCTCCCCTGGCACAATTTGAGGCCATTTTCCCTTGTCCTACCACCTGTTACTTGGGAGAAGAGACTGACACCCACCTTGCTAAGACCTCCTTTCCGGTAGTTGTAGAGAGCAATAAGGTCTCCCCTCAGCATCTTTTTCTCCAGGCTCCCAGCTCCCTCAGCCGCTCCTCATAGGACTTGTTCTCTAGACACTTTACCAGCTTTGTTGCCCATCTCTGGACATGTGCCAGCACCTCAACATCTTTCTTGTAGTGGGAGGCCCAAAACTGAACCCAGCACTTGAGGTGTGGCCTCACCAGTGCTGAGTACAGGGAGACAATTACTTCCCTAGTCCTGCTGGCCACACTATTTCTGATACAATCCAGGATGCTGTTGGCCCTCTTGGCTATCTGGGCACGCTGCCAGCTCATATTCAGCAGCTGTCAACCAACACCCCCAGGTGCTTTTCTGCCGGGCAGCTTTCCAGCCACTCTTCCCCAGGCCTGTAGCATTGCCCAAGTGCAAGAGCCAGCAACTGGCCTTGTTGAACCTCATACAGTTGTCCTCAGCCCGTCAATCCAGCCTGTCCAGATCACTCTGTAGCGCCTTTCTGCCCTCAAGCAGATCAACACTCCCACCCAGCTTGGTGTCATCTGCAATTGTTTTAGAGAACAATCCAAATCCTTTATAAGACCCATGTTTCAATTCTTTTATGAAACTTTCATCATACTCATCTATAGACTAATTAAATGAATGCAAAGTTTTACTAACTTTCAATAAAGCCAGTGAGTTAGCAGCTGGCCTAAGGACAAGGAACCTGTTTCTATCTCTCTTAACTTCAGTTCTTTCCTTCCCCTATCCCTATTAATAATTAGCCAGAACTGGGCACAGTCCATAACACACACTGATCATGTCTACGCTTTTACCTACCATAAAGGAACACCACACGATCCCAGTTGTTCAACAAGAAGGCCAAAAGCATTTTGAAATAAACATGACAAAAGTATTCTCAGTATGAAAACATCCAAGAGCTTTATTTACTGGATGTATACTTCAGATGGCAGACTCAATGTCTCTCATTCAAGAGCATTATTTCACTTCCAATTAAAAACAAGCCAACCAACCAAAAATGCTAAAGCTTTGTACTTGACATTCTTCTTATATATCACATAGAGTAAGACTTCAAGAAGAGAAGAGCCTTAAAACATTGCAGAAAATTATTCTAGCCCTGTGATTACTAAATTAATTTTAAAAGGAGAAAAGTGTGTGCATTTCCTTTACCTCTTCCCTACAGGAAGTCTAAAAAGTGACTTGTAGTTGGATATTAAATTTGAAAGTAGTAAGACACTGATATTACACACTTCAATGGTGGTATCCTGTTACCCAAGTCAACCACACTCACAAGGCTGTTGCTTGCGCTTCACTTTTTCTATTTGGAGCACTTTTTGCTTTACAAGGCTTTAAGACTCCCAAAAGACTTCTACTAAACTTAAATAGGAGGAAGGAAGAGAGGCACAAGGGAAGAGAACAAGGCTGCTGCTGCACAGTGAAAAATGAAGTTCATTATTCATTCTGAGAACACCTTCCACACATTCTTCTGAAAGAAGTAATGAAGAGAGTTACCTTAATAACAGAAAATGTAATGCAGATGAAATGAAATTGGTTTCAATCTTATGAAAATGGAAACCCAAGAATTATCAGATCACTTGCAAGCCACTGTGGACACAATATATAACTTCTAGAAATTACTGTTACCCTCAAGAGTCATAAACCAAAAAAATATTAACTTAGAAGGACTGAAATAAGATGCCAAAATATGTGACATTTCAAGCTGTAATCTTCACCACTTTCTGTGGTGACGATCTCAGAATCACTGTCAGACGAAGAAAGTCCAGAAGAGAAATGCTCTACAATTTAGCTGACCAGAAGCCCAAAATCAGCTTCTAGTGCTGAGGATGTTCCGGTTTCTAAGCAATCCCTTCCCTGCTGTTCAGTAACAGAACAAATCCTTTTCATGCCCAACAGGACAGATACTGAATAACATGATGCGCTTGATTCCGGGCAAATTTTCAGAATGTTCCTAGCTCCCAAGACCCAGTTATATGGCACACTGCAGAGAAGAAAACAAGATGATCTGGGGTTTTTTTGGTTTTGTTCTCTTTTCAAGTAAGTAGCCGAATTCAGAACAAACAAAAAAGAACCCTACAATACATAAGGCTGAGCAAGGGATGGCAATGGCACAGGTTAAAAAAGGAGGGTGGGGAATGTGAGGAATTTATTATTTTTATGCCCTCCATCTTTAGTAAGGGCCATTTTTATTTGGAAAAATGAAATACCTTACAAGAAGCTGCTTTTGTACATTTTCTGAACGAGACACAATAACAACTTTGTTAATCTGGACAAGTTGAAGGTTTTCTGAATCCCACTAAACCAAATTTCATTTCAAGAGGAAAAGATAATTTATTTTTCTTTCCAGTATATTTTAACACTTTGATTGTCCACATAGCCTCTGCCTGAAAACAGGCTAATGATGGAGATTCTGAAGACAGAAGTTATTTTCCCAGTTTACCAACCTGTTGTGAAACCCCAGACAAATTAATCAAATATTAAATGGAAGTAGAAATCAGCTAACAGAGGTTAGTAACTGACAGTTAATATGCACTTCAAGGTAAACAGTATCTTTTTACTTACTGTCCTGCAATAAGGATTATTTTCTATTTTTAAGAGAAAATTTGAAATGTTAGCATGTGTAAGTAGGCATACACATATGCTACAGATTTTCTGGAAGTTAATCTAAAACCGTATTAGGTTGCTGATTTAGATGAACTACAGCAATACGTAGCAATTTTACGCAACAGTAGTATAAAATACTATACAGCTGTCTCAAACAAATGTCTTCAGCTGTGGCACATATGTAATACAATCTTGTACTCCAAACGTGGACGCTTATCTGCAGCTACTTGTATGCTTTGCATATAAAAAGTTACTGAAGAGAAATAAATTGCAAACTCCCTCTAGTTTTGAAACATTATAAAATAAAGCCGTTTAAGAGTTTTACTAGAATTCAACCTGGCACAACTCAACTACATTGGCATTAGTACCTATCATATTATAGATCAGATTCTTAATTTCACTCAGCCTTTCTTGAATAGTTAACTCTAAAAAAGGGTCCTGGAGCCCTAATAGCTGCTCTCACTTCACACAGAACAACAGAATAAAAGCTACATGAATGAAAAACGAGCATGGGAACAGAAGGGGTCTACATTTTTTCTTCCCTGGATAAGAGAGAGATGTTCTGACAAAACTGATCTCCCAGACTTTTAAGACAGAAGGAAAACACCATCCACCATGGTTAGGTCCCTTAACCAAACAACTGGACCAGGATGGCAGAAGACAAGACAGTCTAAAGCAGATGCAGACTCTATGTTCAAGATATCAGTCTTCTCACGGTGGTTTAAAAGATCAACAATTGTTTCTACATCATTGAAGACTTTTAAAAACAATTTTAAAAAGGAAAATTTAACACTTCCAAGAAACCAAGCATGAAACTGCCAAGACCTAAACCCCACGTTTTTTAGTTTTATTTCACTGCAGTCCAAGAAATACAGGAGAGCTTTCTTCCACATCATTGTTTGCATCCTGAGTTTCTGACATTAAGAGAACATGTTCATTGCCAGCTTTATCACAAGACACGCAACTAAGCGATGCATAAAAGTAATCATGCGATTCAGCTTGTATGGGAAATAGGACATGAATTCTTCCAGAGCACGACATAGAAAATGCAAAGAGAGGAAGGATGCAAGATAGTTTTCATACCTTCCCTTCAGGTTTTCAAGCTCTCTGTGGTGAAGCATGCTTCTCATGTGTTCTTCCATCTCCTTCAACATGGGGAAAAAAGGAAAATTGGTCAAAACAAAACACAACGGCGTATCACATTTAAAAAGCTCACTTTTGAGAACTCTCCTGCCTTGCAGGAAGGTGTACTCTGTTCCTGTAGGGCTGTAGCAGTTGCTGTTCCCGTTTCTATGACCATGAAAACACAAGTAGTAGCCCTTTCAGGAAGTCATATAATGTTACCTTTCCTGAGGAAGGACACACAGGAGTCGTTAGAATTCAACTGAGGGGAGCAGAATTCCAGTGAAAGACAAAACAGGAGTGCATGTAGCAAAGTTTATTAGACTGACTTTTGACAAATTACCATTGATTATCACTTTTATTAAAAGTCTCATTGATACCACTCTCCAGAATCACAGTACTTAAACCACTGGTTTCCTGTGCAATCTGAGCACTCTCTCTGTAGTTGTGTTATGACACAGCTGTAATTTCATCATCACATACTATTGTACTCTGCTAGATGTACCTCAGAAATCGAGACGTACATAACATGTCAGTTTGTTGTTTACAGCAACTTTAATCTGTGAACTGCAGTAGCAGTATAATTAATTGCTATTGAGAGAGAGCTGCTGGAAGAGCCAGAATGTAATTCAGCAAAAGGAGGCAGTTCAGGAGATTTAACTTCTCTTGGTGTTTGAGTCTAAGTGTCTGGAAATCTTCAAAGAGCAGATACTAATCACTGTCTGCTTTAGGCCTTGAAATGTCATCTGCAAAGGGAAAGGAACATCTTCAAACTTGAAGAGTCGTGTGACTTAATACATTGGCATTTGTATTAATATCCATGTGCCATGTGGCTAAGCAGTATATGAAGGTCCAGTAAGAAACAGTTTCAGTGCAGGCTTTGCATGACATGCAGTACACAGAAGACACACACCAAATTGACACATCAATGAAAACACATGCTGTGCAGCATAATTCCACATTTTCCTTCCACACAGAAACACAGAACTCCCAAAAGGAATAAAAAAATTGCGTAATACAGTATTCTTAACATATCACAATTTATAGCTGATTGAGTTTGAGTGCTTTTCACTTTGTTATCTTCATACAATATAAAAAACTCAATATCAAAAACTCAATAAAGACTGAAATTTTTTTTAAAATTCAGAATCATGCATACTGCACAGCTCTTTTCAATAAATATATTATAAAGCACATGCAAATATATTATTTGATTTGTGGTAGACCTAGATCAATAATATTCCTGTTAGAGGGAAAAACCCTCATGCTGTGCACAATTTTAAAATAGAAGCATTTCTTACACACATTTCATATTAGTATAACCTATAAATTAATAATTATTTACCTTTTTTGAGTTGTATACAGTGTGACATAATATGCATTTTCGTTCTCGAACCATGCTTATTACTCTGGAAAGATCTTATCCCATACCTACAAATAAAAATTATTTTAAAATAACCAACATCTGGGATTACTTCCCCCCCAATCAGTTTAAGTAAGGAAAGTAAAAATAAGTTACTACTCACAAAAACACTTCTGCCGAGTTTCTTTAAGAGAATACATACCTATTGTGCATAGCCAATCTTCAAAAAAACATAAGGTAGTTTTGAATAGTCATCTACAACAGCTATAATAGAAAGTCACTTTCCCTTTCTTTCATTTTGTTCCTTGTCCTCCAAGAGATAACACTCATTCTACAAACAAAGTACCTGTAGGAATTCTCTCAGCTACTAAAATCACACGAACAAAACACTTTTCAACTAGGATGATGAGAAGAAGCTAAGGAATTGGGGAAACAAAGCAGGTCAAACTCAGATCTTTATTTTGGTACACAAGGCAGCTCAGCCTTCAAGGTTTATCAGTCCATTTATTCACCATAACATAAAACCTAAAGTGATTTAAATTCAGTATTTTTCTCATTAACCTCCATAAGAACTACACATATGCATATACGGAAATAATCAATTTGGACAACATCTTAAGATACAATCTCTAACACCATGCTCTACATGGGCACCTTATGTATTTAAATCATTAATAAAAGCTATCAATTTTCAGTAATTATTCACAACAGTACAAGACTATACAAAACTTTGCACCAGAATAGCAAACATTTTAAGACTGATCTACTTAAGACTTGCATATATGCAAATGAAAGTAGCAGCAGGTCAAATTAAATAAAATTAAAAATATGCATTCTCCAGCTTTATCAGGTGGGCACCTGATGTACTTAAATCACTAGTAACACCTATTTATTCTGACAAATCACCCCCAAAAAAGGTACAAGATCATTCAGAACTTTGTACCAGCCTAGGTCGTACAGAGCATGCATCTAAATTTATATGCTATCGTGATGTGCGTGCCAAAGCACCTGCCTTCACGGAAGGTCAGAACACAGAAGTTTGGGAGCAAAGTATTTTGGAATCATTTGAAACCATATATAAAGAGTAGAACTTGTTTTTACATATATGTAAACTGAGATAGCAGCTAAGGAAAATTTAAGCTAATGTAAGCAGAGATAGAAAATGAGATGTTTCAGCCTCATGGTTTTCCAGTAGGTTATTAGGTGAGTATAGGAGAACATCATCAACTTACTGTTTATACACAGATCTGTGCAGCTGCAACTCAACAGATCTAGGAGAATTATTAATAATTACATGCAAGTGACAAAGGTTTAGATGCCTCCCCAATATAGGAAAACTGTTTCAATGTGATTAACATGAAGTTACTCCTGAAAAGCAAGTGTGCTAATCCTTGCACCAATTTCAGTTATTTCCTTTTGCATTAAAATATTCTCTACTCCCCCAACGTTCTTCACTGGCACTACTTTGTAGTTTAGCAGAATAATTCCCTACATGTGTTCAGGATCTCGCTTAAGATCACTCAAGTATTTACAAAATTCATTCTGCACAAGGGTGAAACAGTAGCATGGGACTTAAATCAGAAAAAGCAGGCCAGTAAAGTACGGTGACTTGCTGACACCAGTTAGCACCTAACATTGAAGAGCTTTCACAGGTAAAGCTAACATTACACCTGTTTCCGCTAATTAAAACATATAGCAACTATACATGATTACAGGAAGAGTTTTAGGCTAACTGACCAATCAACTGGGCATTACTTATAACAGAGTACTAAAAATACTAATGGAATTCAAATGCTATTGGTTGTCACTATGAAAAGTGAAACTTTCACCTCCACAGAGAGAAGCCCTTAGAGGCAAGGACTCAGAAGGAGAGATTTAGCAGATGATACAGGGACTGGGAGAAGACAGTCCCACGTTCTATTTCCAGATCACCTCTTGACTACCGTCTACATAGAGATAAACCATTTGCCTTCATCCTTAGCCTTCTCCCAAATCCTGCTATGAAACGCAAGGCACACTTTAATGAAGTACTTCAATTTGACTGTAAAAGAACTTTCATGAAGTACTTTGAAAAACATTAGAAATTCAAGGTATTCCCTCATTTGCTATGCAACAGTGTCAAGAACCAGACAGATTTTGAGCCATGTAGTCAGTAACGGTATTTCCTATCATCATACACTAGTCTGTTCAACCATAAAACTTTCATACAAGAAACTTCAGAAACAGGGCTTTCTCTACGTAAACACAGGCATATTTGAATTCTTAACAAAAATATTCCCATACTTTAAACACCGAACAACCCTCAAGCTTTTATCAGATTTAACAGTTTGTGCTTTTGAAATCACCAGCTTGCTGCATAGCCTAGGAAACTTCCTCTTACGGGACATTAATGGGAAAATAAGCTACTCTGAAAACTGAGCAAACTGCAAGCAAAAATAAGGTTTTGCAAAAAAAACCCCACTACCATATAAAAGAGAAACTTATGTCAACAGCAAAATGTAAACCCTTCAAACCAAATGAGATCTTACAACAACTTTCTATTTTGAGGAAATATATCTGTTCAGTGGGTGATTTTTTTGTGTTTGTTTTAAAGTGAAGAGATGCATTTTACAACTATGTGATGGAAATGCAACTTGCCCATAGCCTGCACCTGCGCAAAGCTTGGAAACATCCCCCAGTTTTCATTAACTTAAGCAAGTCTGCTACAGGGCTTTTGGAGAACACTCCTCACAAAGTAAAAATAGTCTACAAAGAAAATAAGGCATTAGACTACTTCCTGCTACAACATCCACTTGTCCACAGTTATTCAACCTTACCGGATAACATACATTAAAAATGTACGCCAAGGTTAAATCCGTTACAGATCAGTGGCTGAACATTCTGACTATATAAAGCCACAAGTGCCACAGAGTGGGGCAGGCAGCCCAGCATTCCAGCTGCCTAGAAATCCTCAGGAGGCCTCAAAGAGATCATCAGTGCTGGCCTATCTAAAGGCCTGTCTAATTGCTGCATGTCCCTACAGATAGCAGTGGAAACTCTACACTTGACAGGAACAGGAGCCTAGAAGTTCACCATGGCAGAATGCTCTGCAGCAACATGCTCCTCAGCTCCTCACAGAGCTCTTGTTCCTTTTGCTTTAGTGACTTCTCTCCTGCAGCAACCAATCGCATACGTCCCAGCTGAGCTGCAGAACAGTAATACAGCTGCCACAGATGTGGGAAGGGAGAGGAGAGCAGAGAGGAAAGAAGCAATTCACCACAAAGTGCACTGATGAAATCTTCAGTTCGTTGATGGGAGGACGTGGTGGACACATGGTCATTTTGATTTGGAGAGGAGCATCTTGCTCAGAGAAATTAAGAATGGATCTGTATTTGGGTCCTGGAAAGCACTTAAACAGCCACTGCTATGGTAGACTGTACATAGTTTATCATTGTAACTTATTTTGCTGATCTGCCAAGAAGCCTGGTCTTTCCATAGGAAAACCTGGAGAAGCTGACATAGGCCTTTGAAAGCTGTATCCAGTCACCTACTGTGATAAAAGAATACTACAAAGCAATAACATTTGCTAATCTAACCAAATAACAATTTATTAAAGCCTAGTAATATAGAGATTTTCTTCGGGAAAATTTTTATGACAATAAAACCATTTCCCTGTATTATACGGTGCTCCAAACATCAAAGCCCTGTACCACTGTGAGAATGCTGTATCAAAACAAGTAATTCATCATAACAAGACAGAGGCCTATGCTCAAATTTCATCACCTTGAGCAGAATTTACATGGAATAAAGCACTGATATTTATCTTTCCTTCCCAGATTCATTGCCCTTGAGGTATCTGAATTCACCATGCATCCCCTTGCTAGACTGTAACTTCACCAATTACCTTAACATTACTACTGGGCATGTGTGGGAGGCACTTTAACCTTCCTATTGAGATGCTGATCTGTGCAACCTAACCTGATCAACACTCAGAAACTTAAGGACTTACTGAAGTTAAGTCATGACTAACAGCATTATTCTCTTCTAGCACACTAGCATGCACTGTACTACTACTACTTCATAAGAGTACTACGAGCTACTTCGTAGTAATTTTTTTTTTTAATGTGGCAAAGGAGATAACTGTGTTAGAGCCAATATTTAAGATACTTGTACCAGAAGTAGGACTTTTAACGTAAATTCCTCCCTGCTTTCCAAGATTTAACTTCATCCTCATGACAGATTGAGGGTACTCTAGGCCCCTCAGCACTCAAAGAGCACCACTGCACAGCAAACGTTATCACTGGGCGGCCAAATGCTCAACTATTTTGACATTGAGCCAGAAGGAGGGAAGAGTTATTTCACAGATCAAAGTTCTTTAAGTTCCTGTTAAAAGCAATAATGTTGACTCCACTAACTAGCCTAGCAGACATCTAGGAGAAACTGTTTGCATGCTATTCTATGAGTATGTTTTTACAATATACAGGAAAAGTACACTGGAGAGAAGGAGGCTGTAGAGAAATACCTTAGACAAACAGACCAGCACAGGTACAGGAACACTTGGCATGAACACAGAGTTTTCATTGATAGCTCTTTTAACCTCAAGTAAATCTAAGAATGGGGTACAGACCAGAAGAATAAATATACTTTAAGTCACAATCAAACTGCATCTTCTAATTCCCTATATATAAGCAATGTTAATAACATCCAAACTAAGTTTTCCTTGCTGTAAACTGAGATGACAATTCCTCGCTACTGAAAGTAAATACCTTATTGCTATCTTACTTGTGATAGCTTTTCACGTACTGGAAGATTCAGGGATATACAATGTCCTAACTGGAATGAAGAGCTGTACAGCATCATTGCTGTCATTTAGGACACCTAAAATTATTACACCTGGAAAGCTTCTGTTTTCCCTTATACTCCCAGTTCAGTTTTAGATATATGCAAACTTTTCCTTCAGATGTTTTCCTCAAATATCACATTTCCTGAGCCTACTGAAACTCCTGTTCCTCTTTCTGAATTGTCGACAACACTCTTAAAGAAATGTCCGAAACTGGACATAATACTCCAACCAAGACCCCTACCAGCACCCTTTGGAGAGGAGCATCGTCTTTGTACCTCTACTACCATTACAGCCTCAAACATAATTGCTAATGATTGAGACAAAGTCTTATTAAGAAACAACATAGTGATCCACAATGTGTGGGACAAATAACCTACCTGATTTACATATTTCTGTGACTTACAAAAGAATTCACATCAGCTTATTCTGATAACCTTCTGTCACTTTGTAAAAGGCCTTCAACAAACTGACCCTTATAAGAATGGCAGAAATATCCATCAATTTTATGCTTATTTCTGTAACATTTGGATGCATCTTTTTTTTTCCCTTCCTAGGGTGCTGAAGCTTGCAATACTCTTCACAGGTATGCATGCCATGTCTCTTTTACTGATTGGAAGTTAAGAACAAGGACTCAGAAACCAAATCAAAACAAGTCTACTCTATACATCCCATCCATTGCAGTTCCACAGGAGCAGGTACCTGGCCTTGGCAAAATGACGCAGATTCCCTACGAAGGATCCACACACATAAACAAAGAAGTTATTTGTAATGCATAGTATCCTCTTATTTTCCTATAATCACCTTGAATCAGATAACATCTAAAAACTTATGGCACCATCTGGTGGCAGAGGGTGGAAGATGATTACCAGGTATTAAAAAGAATTTTAGTAATTTCAATTAGACTTCAGGATAGGAATCTGTTTTCAAAGGTTAAAAGTTACAAAGCATTGGGCTGTAGAACCTGCAATATTCATCCCAAATATCGCAGTCCTAATGGGGAGATAACTTCAAAGTTCAGCAAAACTATTAAACAAGTTTTCTGAGGTCTTAAGCGTTTTTTTTTTAGTCTAGGATCTATCAATTTAGCAAAACAGTCAATTTCATATAGCAATTGAGGCTTGATTGAAAGAAGTAGCAAATGACAAAAGAACAGAAATAACTAGCAGAGATATAGGAAAAGCAGCCCCAAGAACTCATGCTGAAAACAAAGTCCATCAGACCTTACTCCTCTCAGGTCACTCCTCAGAACTCACCTGTTCTACAGAAGTCTCTAAAGCTGCCTTTCAGAAGGGGTGGGATGGAAGATGAAGATTTCTTACTTGCACAAGACCATTGTTATCAAACCACTATTAATACAGTATATTAAAGTATAAACTTTAACCATCAATGCCACTTCTATCCAACAGTCATAAACTTTTCGAAGTTGAAGGTCATAAGCACCCCCGAACAGTTCTTAACATATTTTTTTTGCATGTGAACTACCCTGCTTTCAATGATGAGTGCTTACCTCATATTTCATTGTGCTCTTAAGGCTTCTTTCACACTATCAATCCCATTTTTTTTAGATTACCAAACAGTTATCATATTCATACGTGCTTTCACTAGGACACATTGTTTAGCTGTATGTTATGAAGAAGGTAACTAAACAACTCTGTACCTAAAGCCACATTTCAACACCAGAAACGCTTCCGTCAGGCATGCAGACACAGCATGACAGCTGTGTCTGCAGCACAGAACACTGTCTAACGGTGCTTGTATTTAATCAGATAATAAAGCTCGGGGATCACTACAGCAGTAAGCGATGCTCACAACGCAAAGCAAAATATATGCCTGCCCAAAGCAAGAGGCCTGCTACAGCCCTTCTAGGCCGGACCTGCTCCGCTCCCTTTCGCTCCCCAGGCCGCCCTCTTCGCCAGAACCAGACCAACCCCCATCAG
>JMFS01031333.1:0-11851 GCA_000699545.1 Podiceps cristatus | reverse complement strand
GGGAGGCGGCTGTAACGGCCCGGTCTGACGGAAGAAGGGCCGCTGCGCGGTTCTGGTTGGGGCGGCGAAACCTGTAACGCTTACAGCTGCCTTTTGAGCGCACGGGCGTCATGTCTTTTGTAGATTCATCCTACTGGGAAGCTTTTCGTGCTTTCGGATGGAGAAGGAAAGCACGCGACTGTGGAGCTGAGTGAACCTGTAAGTTAAGGCGTACTTTGGAAATACCCGGTGTTGCCTCTTGTGGCTAACGGAGGTTTTCTCCCTTCTGAAATTGGATGCCTTGCATTTTTAGTCAGGAAAAAAAAACCACATATATATGTTTTTTCCTGAGATTTTATCTGTTCTGAAACCT
Organism: Podiceps cristatus; assembly: GCA_000699545.1. NCBI lineage: Eukaryota > Metazoa > Chordata > Aves > Podicipediformes > Podicipedidae > Podiceps > Podiceps cristatus. The sequence goes on along the minus strand of JMFS01031333.1, from coordinate 11,499 downwards.
CTGCATGCCTTGCATGTATTGAGCTTTTAGTCAGGAAAAAAGAAAATCGTAGATTTCTGCCTTTTCCACCTATGGTTCATTGCTTCTGACATCTTCCAGCTAACTTGCACAGTCTTCATATTAATGAAGTGCCTCGGTCTTCATCAGTTTTCAGTTGGTGTTATGAGAGAACTCATTCCTCATCAGACACGTCCCTGTTTGGCTACTTTTTCTTAACTCTGTCTACTGCGTAATATATTCCACTATATGTATTAGCTCTATTTCCTTTCACTTTTTCCTTACTTGCTTTATTGCCTTTATATGCCTTACGGAATATGTTGTGAAGATAATCCAAAAAAAAACCCCAAGAATATGGGATTTTCAAGAGTCTTTTGAGTTGACATTTCTGTGTTCCCTTAGAACACTTGTCATTGCATTCTAGTAAACTTCATAATTAGCTTGAAGAATTCTTTCTTTAAAAAAAAAAAAAAAAAGCAACTAATGCAATGGGCATAAGATATGCGTATAACTACTGCACAAAAATACCGCTTCCTTTGTTATCATGTACCACTAAAGGAATAGTACCCTGGCATTCTCTTCTGTTTCAAAATGCAGTTTGATCTGGCAAAGTGTTTTTTCCTAAAAATGTGAAGCTTGACGACTTCATCTTCAAACTGAAAGAAAATGTCTTTCCTACAAGTTCTGTCTGTCTCTTAACTTTTTTTTTTTGAGCTCAGGAAAAGGTTTCCTGCCTTGGGTTGTTAAAACTTCAGATGTCAGCATCAGACCAACGGTTCCACAACTTTCCGTAACAAAGTGCATGGTCAAGTTTCATAAGTAAACATTGCATAGCTGCAATGTTAGGCACTTCTCAGTCTGTGTTCCCCTGCTGTGGGAGAAACTGGTGTGTGCAGAAAAACCACTCTGGTTCCTCTCTTTGATTTGCCTAGTGTAAATAGATGAACTTCTAGATTTGTTTATCAAAATGCTTTCTTTTTTCCCCTTTAGTAGATTCCTTTGTTTGCATGTGTGTAGTTCCTTCTTTCAGTGGAGAAACCCAAAATTGTGGGGAGGGGAGGGAATCTGTTGCTGTGTTCCAGCAAACTTACTAGCATGTTAAGAGTTAGATACTGGAAGAACATTACTGAAATAGTACTGCACTCTTAAAAGAGAAGGAAAACATGTTCAAGCTATGTGATTTTGTACTCAGATACAATTTTTAGTCTTTTTTTTCCTCTCTCCTTATTCAACCAAAGGCTTGTTGTTGTCAATGTCTGTGTTCTGAACACTTACTGACAGACAACTTAAGAAATCCTTTCTGATGATACCTCCTGAATCTGGAATCAGCTCTCTGGCATGTGTGATACCTCCTTAGCTCTAGAGTTCTATAATTTATTCGGGTTTGAATGCAGTGCATTAAAATCTGAATTCTTCTGCTTTCTGTGTCCTAGATTAGTCTCTGTTCAGTGATTAAATGGCACAGTTTTATATACCTATAAAGTGGTATCTTCCCTCTGATGCTTCTTTGTATTTTTTTTGCGTTGGTACCGAATTGCCTGGATTAGTCTCTGTTCAGTGATTAAATGGCACGGTTTTATATACCTATAAAGTGGTATCTTCCCTCTTGATGCTTCTTTGTATTTTTTTTGTGTTGGTACCAAATTGCCTGTTACAAAAACTGTAAATCTGTAAGTGGCTTAAGGCTTTTGGTTTTTTGGGGTTTTTTTGCGGGGAACAGAGGGGAAGGTCAGTAGTACTGCATTGTTTGACAAAGAACAGAATCTTTTGTAATGAACAAAAAGAGTGTCTAGCTCAAGTGCTGTGCAGTAGAGACAGCAGCTAATTCAGTGATACTAATTTCATTTCTGGTATGTTCTCTAGCTAGATGAAGAGCTCTCAGGAGTTATTGAAGTTGTGGGAAGAGTAACAAATCAGGCAACTATCATGTGTATGTCATACGTCCAGTTCAGAGAAGATAAAAGTCCATTTGGTAAGTAAGAATATATATTATGACAAATTAATTTTGTGTTCCAAACTCTTCTTCGATAAGTGAGCCTGATGATCTTTTTTCTTTGAGCTATCAGATATGGAGGAGAATGTAGAAAAAGAGAGTGTCATGGGCAAAATTCTGTACAAAATACAATGTTTTACTGTCAAACTGTAGGCACTGACTCGAAGCTGGAGCCAGTCTAGATCATTGCCATGATTTGATCATTCTCCGACTCCTGACCACATAGTTCTTGCCTTGCGCTAGACTTTGTGTGATGGTGTAGCTAGCAGCCCTAAAAATAACCCTCCAGAAAGCAAGCAGTGAGAGAGTGCCTGGCTTGGGAAAACTGGGGAGGGTGAGGAGGACTGGGAACGCTCAGCTATACTGCTTTAAAATAAGCAGTGCTTTAAGGCTGTCTTTTGCTTGTGGGGAATTTAGCTTATGCATCATAACCATTTTCTTTGCCCTCTTTCAGATCTGGAACTCTACAATGAAGCACTAAAAATTATTCATGAATTCCCTGAATACTTCCCATTCAGTACTGGGAGGAACAATTGATTTTTCTTGGCATATATTTAGAGCTTCAGAGGGGACAACAGTACTGTAGCTTTCTTGCTTGACAGCATAACAGTTGCATTTATTTCCAAAAAATATACTGAAAAGATGCTGTTATATGTGCCATGTAGTGCCAGTGAAGAATGTTTTCTTTGAAAATGTATTTATTTAGCAAGAAGGAGAACAGTTCTGTGGATGTCTCACTGTCTGTATATATTTAACCCATTTGCATCCATGAGGAGTGTTCTTTTGCAGGAATGGAGTTGCTAGAAACCGAAGTTCTGTATGCGTCTTTTTGTTTTTGGTAAAGGTTCTAGGACACTTTACAGGAAGCTCAAAGACATTTGGTGGGGTTTTAATGTAAAGGTTTTTTGGTTTTTTTCCCCATTTGCTTTGATATAAATATATTGAACACGGGGGTATTCTGCATCTTGAAAATGGTCTCTTCTCCAATAAAAAAGATGTGACTACATGTAACTATTTGTGTCAATACTGTATCTTAGAGTGCTGGTTTTGGTGCTATCTGGTGACTCCTGTTCTATTTTACCTGACACAGGCAATTTTAGCAAAGTGGAGCATAAGGTACTTGCCTTTTGCACTGATGTTAAACACTTGGAAGATGTGTCGTTAGGCTTGGGGATTTCACGTGCTGTTGAGTTCCCATCACAACCGTCGTCCTCGGGGCGAGTCCAAGCAGAACTACCAGACGCAGCCAGCTTGTCATGGTGACTTCAATCGCACAAATGTCACACGGTTCCCAATTTTGTTACTGTCCAGGCTACTTGCAGCACATAGCAGAATTCTTACATCTCTTAAGGCAGCACAGTTAAAGTAAAATCTTAACTTTGGAAATACTCTCTGGGAGTTAATAAATAAAATATTTTGAAGTGTTTTAAATAAACCTTAGCCCTGTTCATTAACCTTTCATACAAACAGGTTTCAGGTTTAATAGCTAGATTTAGTGCCTTAAGATTGCTAGCTTTGCCCTTATTTATAGACATCTCTTGTTTATGTGTTAAAGACTTCTTATTTATCAAAGTTACTACAGACTGGGTAGAGGATCCAATGAAGAGGTGATCAGTTTTTTCCCCTCTCTACTTAGAAGATGGACAGTGACGAAGCTACTGTCACGGGGAAGGAGGAGGACCTCTGAAGTGGGAATCTGTCTCACAGCAAACAAGAACGTGAGGTCCCTGTGGCACGATAACCGTGCTCTGTCCTGCAGTGTTATCACAGCTATATTTTAGTGCTCTGTAGAATAAAATGTCATTCTCAATAACTGGAAGCACATACGCCTAGCATTTAAGCCTTCAACTTCAGAACATCGATATTTTGTGCATGTATATATATATTCTGTAAAATGTTACGTATGGTTAGTTACCAGGACTATCCAGGCCTACTAAGGTAGTTACCACTAGGTGGCTGTAGCACTTTGCCCCCCCACAGAGACCATCCTTGGATAAGTGGTTTTGTGCGTGAACATTTGAACGCGGCTGAGGGGGAAGTGCGACAGTTTCCCGTTGTCAGTCATGACTCTTCCTCTTCACCCTGTCGCACAGCCATGGCACAGGGCCAGGCAAGCAGTATACAGCTGGAAGTTTCTGCTGTGTGCTTTTCACTCCTCGGCTTCTGTAGGCTATCAAGGGTTGTGAATAAATGGCCTGCCCTGGCTATATGGCTGTACTAGCAAGACAGCACTGCAAGGAACTGTAAAATGTTCTTGATCTTAAAGAAGAAGTAGTGCTCGGGCCATATATGCACTTGCCAGGATAACAATGTGGGAAACTGCCAGCCATTCCAGGTAGCCAAGGGAAAGGAATAACCATGGGGCCTACTGACCCTCAGTTAGGACTGTGCTAATGAGATAGAGGTGTGAGAAACTACCAGACCTCATAGATAATGCAATGGTAAATAGTGGTTTCATGGGTCAGTGGCCAAAGAGGCAAGCAGGGCAACCATCTCATAAACACCAAAAAGGGATGTTGCCAAAACCTGGGCCCGTAGTGGAAGGTATGAATAGGAGCTAGCGCCTTCTTTGGGGTGATGTCAGGGTGGGAACCTGGGAGAGGAAAAGGGGTTATGAAGGGAGTGACTGAGAGGAAAAGGGGTTAATCGGGGCTGACTGGGAGAGGTTCCAGTCGCTCGGAGCAGGACAGCAAGCCCACTGCTCCCACCACACTTGGGACCAGCTTCTGGGACCTGCCGCCTTTTTCCCTGCCCTTGCTAAGGGAACGTTCGGAGCACCCTTCCTAGCATCGGCATAGGGGACACTGCCACGGTCCCGTTGCTTTCGCCTCACGTAACATATGGCATAGTTGGCAGGATCCTGATCTAAGCACGACTGGAAAAAAGTCTGGTAGAGAAGGGGCATCCACCCAAGGTGGGGGAAGCACATGCTGGGCGAGAGAGCTGTTGGCAAGGTGGAGAGGGGAGTGGGCAGGTCCCAAACTGGGCTCCCTCGGCTGCGGCGGAGGGTTGGCTTTGGCAGAAGCTGGTTACTCAGCACTTCAGAAACAAGGGGCAGCTTAAGGCTTCCTGCCATGTTGCAGGGCCTGCCAGGTGGTTCTCTCTTCATGAAATACTGTTTTGAAGTTAGCTATGTTTTGAGAAACAATTCTTAAACCATCAGTCTGTTTTAGCTGTCCAGCAGCCTAAATCGCAAATAAAAATTACAGAACAGAGGCAACAGAGTTTTATTTAGGGAACCTACACACAGGATGAAAGAATCTCTGTATTTTGGAAGGAAAACGGCCCAGCTACCTCCCACCAGCCCTTGTGTGGAGTGACGAGATCACTGCTGTAACAAGGGCCATGCTGCAATCCAGGTGCCCCCCTCCCTCCAGCCAGCGAGCCTGGTGGACAGGGAGATCTGCTCTCAGGGGTTGAGTCACTCCTGCTCAAAGCCCCATAGCAGTGGGGCAGGACTCCCCGGTAAGAAAGGCGGGAGCAGCCCTGTGTGGGTCAGCAGCCTCCTGTGACTGCCCTCTGCTCTGACAGCCCCGAGGGGGAATGGTTTTATGTCCCAGCTGGTTACGGTACAGAAAACAGCGAGTCTGAAACGGAGGAACAGACTAAAATCTGGCAAATTCTCTTGGGGAAATTCGGTTCTAGTGTGGATCCGGAGGGAGGCCGCCAGAATGCAGCTGTGCAGCGGAGTTCCGAGCGGGAACCAAGAGCTGCCCATGGGAGGCGAGGAGAAGCCTTGTCAGGGGTGTCCCTGCGGACCAGTCTGGCAATCGCTGGGCTCTCGCCCGAGCCTGGTCACTGTCCCCAGACCTGCTCTGCTGTCCCTGCTCGGGCACGGACACGTGCACAACTGGTGCTCCTGTGCAAGCAGCCCCTGCTCGTGGTGCATCGGGGAAGGGAGGCAAGGCTGGAGCACACAAGGAAAAGAACATAATGAACCACAGGGTCAAAACAGAGCACGCGAGGCCACCTTCATCTAGTTAACTCTATCAGTTGAGCGGGTATCAGAAAAGAGTAAATGTAAAAGTACCTACAGCTAATAAAATGTCTGTAGTTATACTTTTTCTTAGAAGACAACAAATCACCCCAAAATCACAGCTTTATTAATTTAAAAGCAAAACAAGGAAAAAATCTGATCATTAAAGTCCATACACCTCTTCATAAGTTTTGCACACAGTGTAATTACTGTCCTGAAAGCCCAACAACCAATTACAACAGCCCAAACTGGTAGTTATACTGTGCCAGAATATTCACATACTCACAACCCAAAACATTTCAAAGACATGCTGAGTATCAAAGCAAGCCTCTAATTTAATGAAATGACAGAATTTCACACAAACAGGTATAATCTAGTCAAAAACATTATAAATGAGTTTTCTTTACATGGGAAAATGAGACATTTTAAGTTAGTAGTTGCATTCACCTGGACACGGAATTTATCAGGAAAATTTACTAAATGTTGTTATTACAGAGGAATAAAAACACCCTTGACACTTACAAAACCTCATTTCCATAAACCAAAGGTTTTATTGCCTGTATTTATATAAATAGGGTATCATACATTAAACCCCAGATTACATTTACAAATGGAGAACGTTTTGAAGAGTTCTTCAACAGCAACATAAAGTGTGCAAAAATACTAGAGAGAGAAATAAATATTCTAAGAAGAAAAAAAGGTAACTGCTCTCCCATGCCTACAAATACCAAGTACCTCTTAGATTTTTAACTTTAAAAAAGATCTTCATCAATTAGGCAAAAATTTTAGATCAGAATAAATGTAGCAGATGTATTACAACATTAATGCTACATCAGAAAATGCCACCCAAAGTCCTGAATGTAATCATGTACATCTACAGAAAATGTTTCCACATTCTATCCTGTTGCAACTACACTAGAGCACTTTGAACTAATGGTATATTACAATATATTCTCTTTTAAAACACCGTTTTTCACAGTCCTGGCAATATGGTGCCAGTTTATTGCTAGCATTCCATTTAGTATTTCATAGCACACAAGTGTTAAGTAACTCATATACTGTTTCTACTAGTAAATAAACACACACCAAGTAAACTGATGTTATTATCACATACCTTAAAACAGGTTTTATTTCCCTAATTTGTATTAATTTTGTTGCCTACAAAATCAAGGACAACAATACCGATTAGCTCCTAGCACAGTATTAGCAAAATATCATTGACCCTCTCTCAAGTTAAATAATCTTAATTCCAGCTGGTAACATAGCTAGACCTACTTCTGGTCAATGACCTAAAACTGTGCAGCCTTCTGGGAGCAGACTGGTGTCCACTAGTGACCAGAAGCAGGATTTATATAGGATGATTTCACACCTTCCAGCATATTTCAGAAGTAGAGGAAAATGCTGATTATCCAAAAGTCTTCAAATAGTTTTGTAGCCAAAACTCAGAATGTAGTTTAAAACTTAAATATTTATAAGCCTCCAGTACTTGAGATTTCAGATCTTCACAGTGCTATGTTAAAAATGAACCAATCAAGTGAAACCTCCTATAGTTTACCTGCATGTTGCACTGAAACGCATATGTGACTTCAGGGAAGTCTTCTCTAGGATACAGACGTCACTAGGAGACAAACCCCCCAAATTCTTTAGCATTAAAATTCACATCAGGTAGGTATGTAGGTAATTTAAATAAGACCTCGAATTGCAAAGATACTGCTTTTCTATTAACAAAACTTGGGAACAGAAAGAAATGGATTTTTCTTTAAAATAAAAATCTTTAGAATACAATTAGCAGTGACACTTTGAATGAACTTAACAAGGAAATAATGGTCTGCATACAAGAAACTGTGATCAAACAATGAACAGAGGAATCCACAGCATCACTTTGCAATCTTCTCCCGAATGTTTCTCAGGTTCACTTTCACTAAACACGGCATACAAAACCTGCTTTATTTGGAAAACAAATAAAAGGGCCAATCAGCATTACCCTGAAAACTTTTAATAAAGTTTTGGCAAATCAAAGAGCCCACAATTCCAGGAGTGCTTTTGACCTGAGCTGCTTCAATCCTCTGAACAAGACCACACACCGTACCCAGAGGCTCACTGCAGGAACACCTGTTTCTACCAAGCATAGTCATACACACGTCACGTTACCGATCAGACAGCAATTTATTTTTTCACAGTCAGTAAGTCACAAATGACCTTTGTCTATAATATATGTTTGGACTATGATGGACATCCATTAAGAGAGCCCCACATCTTCAAACACTATTTATGCCTGGACAGTCTCTGCTGGAATGAGATTCCCTGTTGTATCCAGCTGCATACACTTACAAGAGCAGGCAGAAACCGGGCACTCGGCAGAAACCCTAGGTAGCAACAGCAGAAAAAAGAAAAAACAGGTAAAATCAAACTAACAAGAATTTTGTAATCGATACATTTAGGTATGTGCAGGGACATACTATCTCAGTTTTGCATATGTTCTAAATCAACACAACATTATAATAGGAGATACAGCAAAGGAGGCATGACCTAGTCAGTGCAGCATGCACATGTGAAATAAGAAATATTTTAATATCAACTTACCTGAACCAGCTAAGCATATGCCCAGCATGTCCACCATGCCTACAGTTGTGACACCAAGTAAACCAGTTGTTGAACTGGGCTAACTTCTTGTCTTTGCTAAGATCCACTTTTTCATCTGACTTGGATCCTCCTGTGCAGAGCCAAACCCACCCCCACAAACACACTTGTAAGTCATTATGTTTCATTTCCATTTCAGTCCCAGCAACACTATTAGAACAAATTTGAAATTAGGAACATCATGTGAAAAGGTGGCCTGATTTTAAAAGAGAAGTCAGTAAAGTTATTAAATGGGTAAGAACTGGTGGAAAGCCAAAGCAAGAATTATATTGCTGAGCTGTTGTTTCACATCTTACCGACATGTTAAACTTGCCTATTAAACAAATTTTACAGACAGAATCTCTTTCAACAGTGATTTATGTTTCAGTGATTGATTTATGTTCCAGTGAATTATGGATCTGTTTTACTGCACATTAAATGTTCTACTTTAAAAATACATGTAAGTATATATACATTATATATATATAAATCAACAAAAATCTAAGTTATGAACTGTTATGAACTGGAACAATTACAATAAAGAAGTCATAAGAGATCAGAATGAGGAGATATAAGTGAGTGACAACTGCACAGCTGCGCCTGACTGTAACAAGACTGACTTAAAAATATGGACAAAATCAGTTCATTTAGACCTTGTATAACGCTGAGCCCAAAATGCTTAGAACCAAGAGATTCCAGTCATAATACCTCTTAGCTGTGACAGCATGACCCATGCATTCTCTTATAGTGATAGAAAGTATATCACATTAAATTTATTCTTTCAGCTAAAAATCAATTCATTTACATTCCAAGATTTCTGCACCATCCCAAGAATCTCACTTCCTATTTCTTACAGTTTTAAGGCTCACAATACTGACCGCCACAATACTCGAATCTTTGCATCTAACCATAGAACTTCACTGACAATCTCACTGGGAAAAAGGTCAGAACCAAGTAATTGTGAATACTGTCTGACACTGAAGAACTAGACATAGGTTTCACCATGACACTGGATGGGATGTAAACAAGCTTTCAATTATGGTCTGCCTCCCTCAAAATGACAAGTATGAATATTTATTGTATGACTACAACTAGAAAAAGTTGCAACAGAAGGTATTCCAATAGGAACTGCTAATTAGGCCTCTAGTTGAATAACTAAACCCCACCGTGTCTTACCTGGACAGCTGGAAACTGGTGTTCCCATATTTATCAAGCAAAGTGCACAGCGAGGAAGGGGTTTACGGCAACCAGGACAGCTTGTAACTTTTGACTTTGTTGGTGAACCACTCACTCCGTATTGGCTAAAACCTCGCCCCTGATGAGGAATGGCTGAACAGCTGTAGGAGATTGATTTTCCGCAGAAATTGCAACTCACAAACACCTAATGTGAACAAAGAGCCATTAATTTTTTGGTTTGGTTCCATTTTTGCTACAACTATGAGTGAATTTGTTCAAGCTAGCAAAGACTTATTTACTGGATATTCTAGACAGTGCCCTGGAAAGCCAAGCCTGCTTGTGAAGGAGTTCCTAACATCCTGGCTTATAGACTTGGCATGCAGTCCTGAGAAGCAGGCCTTAATGACGCCCACTTAGCTCAAAAGCACATAAAAATATGCACAACTGCCAAGATTTGGAAAGGTGTTTTTTAAGATAATAAAAAGCTATACCTGCAATAATGAAAGAAATTAAGTTTACTCAATTAAATCTGGTCTCTCCCTCCTTGTAGTCAGGTGACCCACTCTAGAGTCCCCAACACGAGGATTTTCCTTACGCCGCAAGTTGTGACTTGATACTAATGAGCACATATTTTAAACTCTTTAGGGGCTATTTATGTTGGTTGCATAAGGAAGGAGCAGTACAGACACAGCTCCCTCCCACGTGGAGCAGTACTGATGCAGCTCTCCCTAAATAGCTGTGACATATACATGAATTCCAACCAGTCTTTCTCGGAAACCCTTGGGCCCTAACGCTTGTAGTGCTCTTACTTAGCAGCCATGAGTGGAATGTGCTGTGCTCAAAGTGCTACCCAATCTTAATTAGATAGCATCTGGACACAGTGTCAGCTTTTGGTTTAGCTCATGTTCAGAACTGATAATGAAAGTTGCTGCTGTTCACTTTCAGTTTTGGTTCAAGGGCTTCAAAATAGCTTTGAGGCTCGCTTCAATTAAAACAGAACCAATTTCAACTGGTTCTTGGTTCAATTCCCTGGCTTCAGTGTTTTATCCTCTACCACGATGCAGAATTCAGCTAGATGATACATCTCTGATTTTGTTTTTCAACATGACAGGAAAAAAAAGTTTCCCCAGAAAAAGTGTTGAAAAGTTATAAGTTTCTGAAAGACAACATGTTATTTGAAAGAAAAAGGTTTAAGAAAAAAAAAGCCCAAAACACTTGAATAAAAATGGTAGGGAACTGATTTCCTAGATTAGATATGAAGAAACGTAGCTTTGTTCACCATATTTCTGTACTCTCTATCAAAACAGTCCTTTCTCAAAAATTATTTTGAAAAAAAAACATGGCTACTTTTTTAGGGCAGCCTTATTTGAAATCTTTCTTTTACACATGACTCCTCATGAAAGCCAAGGTGCAACCAGTAACTTTCGCTATAGAAGTACCATGCCTCTTTCCTTTCTGGATTGGTCATACTTCAGGCAAGAATTACATTTACCTGGGCTAAAGGTTTTGAACTGGGGTCCAGCTTACTCCTATGGATATCAAATTCTGCACGTTTATGCCAAAACCTCCAAGCGTCTAAAAGATTCCTGTAGTTCTCAATCCAGTACTGAACCCTCTCATCCTTAAGTACATCTGATGGAGAACCCTAAAGCAGGCAGGAAAATGTGTCAAATACATACTGGAGATACATGATACAAGTTACTGTATTATAAATAAGTTAAAATAATAGTAGTTATTT
>KL262435.1:17830-59559 GCA_000699545.1 Podiceps cristatus | reverse complement strand
TATATGTATCTTCAAACACACACACTGGAAAAAAGTACCTTCACAGTACAAATCCAATCTTCTTTAAGATCAGCTTGTATTTTTGAAGTAGATTATTTCTCTTATTCAGTTCCTTCATTTATTGTTTCAGTGTTCTGCTTACACAAGTTTATTTTTATGCTTTTTAAAGTTATATTTGGATAAATTTGGATTATAACTAAAAGTGACAAAATTCTCAGTAGCCGATTCCTAGCACTGAATGACACTGCTTTTGTGACAATGAGCTGAGAAAGAGGTCTGGCAGCAAACAGTGGTACTCTGACGTTAGGAGACACGAGCTAGGATAGCTATTCTCTTCATTTCTGTAGTGTGCAAGGAAGAGAAACACTGGAAGCAGAGAGTAAGAATGAAATGGTCTCCTAAGAATTCATGGCCCCTCCCCTTACAGAATTCACATATTTTCCTCATGAGACATCAGTGGATGCTCTAAGATTTATGTAGCCACTAAAACAAATGAACAAACAAAACGTGCTGTTTAGGTTATAAAATTTCATCACACGACTAGTGCGAAGCATATGTTATTATATGCCAATTCAGAACAGAAGAGGAGGTTTCCAGCTTCCCTGCAAACACACTTCAGGGCTATCTTGGCCACCGACGCCTCTTGTGATCTAAACCCTTCAATATTTTTCTGTACTGGGAGCATTTCAAATGCTGTACTCTTCTACCAAATCTATCACCCCCCTCAATCAATATTAACAGGCTGTCATAAATTAAATGCCAAAGAGAAACTAATCAGCAGATTTGCAAGTATCACGGAGCTTCAATACTAAGGATGTTTCCCTCTGAGGCACTGCAGTTTGGCGGTGGCAATCTACGCTCTTGCCCACTAGCAGAGGGACTCAGAAGATAACCAGCTGTCATGCTCTGGCATGTGACGGGGTTTTGGTATGCTGAACAGAATGCTGTGTAATGGAAGTTATTTACAGAAGTAGTTTTTAATACCAAAAGTAGTATGCTCAGTATACAGTAAGAGTCCAAACACTTCTAAGCATTTCCCCCTTAAAGGCCGACACTGAAGTTAAACGGAGCACATGTTAGCAATTAAATGCTTTCTTCACAGGCCAAATCGGTAGTAGAGTTGTGGCTACAATACAGACTTTGATTGTCTAGTTCAGAAACTTAGACTCAACCCCCCCTCCAAATTAATAATTAAAAAAAACCCCAAACCAAAAAACAACCAAACAAACCACCAAAAAAAAACCCCAAAAACATTTTAAAAGCAGCAGTCAGGGGGCCCATCTTGTTCAGAGTGCACCAGAGCAAAGAGGCTTTCTGGTCTGCAGTAGTGTTTTCGGCTGAGGGAAGATGGCAGGAGATCCCCCAGTCTTCTTCCAGGGCGGTGGCTTTGATGCTGTTACCAGCACTGTATTGCTCTGTTGCACAAAGCACGTGTAGCCCTTGCAGGACCAGCTCAGTTCAGGTGAGTAAGGTCCAACCTTACCAAGGCATACCTGTCCGTGACCTTTTCCTCTGCTTTTTACAAAGGCAATAGATAGGAAACACAAATAAACCTGTCAAAAGAAGAAGAAAGCCATAGTTTAATGCAATCCTTTGCGCACGCATTGTGTTCTTTCAGTGTACGTCAAGTATTCGGATGCAGCCTTCCACATCTCAAGAGAATTTAGACAAGGCATTTGGACAAGCAGGGAAAAAAGACCAAAACCATAAACCAAAAAAAACCACCCCACACATTAGCCTGCAACAGCCTCTTTAGTAACAAGTTAAGCTACACTATCTGTTTACTTTACAACAAATTCCCACTAACCCGACTCCCATCTCTGACAAATTAATTCCCGAACCATGCTGTTTTGTGTAAGTCACAAACTTAGAACTTTTAAAAGCACTTTGGCAGTCCTTAGATCCAAATCCCAGGCCGATTTAACTAACCTAGTTTTCAACCAGTTTCACATGCAATAGAGGCAGCATGTTACAGCTTGCTTTTTTTTTTTTTTTAAAAAAAGTTTATTTTTACAAACATCCTCATCTATTGTAAACTGAAACCAAACGTTTATCCTTGCCTGAGCAAGGAACTATTTATTCTTAAAAGTCTTTTGAGAGAAAGGAAGCTGTAAAAGGAAAACTAACTAAATAAATCAGATTTATTCAAATAAAAAGCAGTTTGTCATAAAAGGTACTCTTTCAAACTGAAATGAGAAGCACCTCCCCCTTTATCTTGCCACCAGCTGACTGATGTGGTGAAAGATTTCCTTTTCTGACACCACTGCAGTAACAACATATAACAAAAGACTACTGCAGTTACCAGGGTCCTTGCTGTGCTCAATAGCCTTGTAAACGGTGCAAAATGGTTTTCAGCTATGATACTGAGATTACTTTAACAGTTGTGTTGGCAATAAAGATTGCTGTAATTATTTATAGAAAAGTTTTGGTTTTGAGGTAATCAATGTTCTGGGACTGCTCACAATGCTTACTTGAGTGCATCTTATCCAGCCATACCTAGGATGGAGCTTCAATGGCATACTGGGTATTATTGCAATTATTGTCCTGACTTACTGCAAAACCCTCTTAATTTTTAATATAAGCAAAAGAGTAGACTTTTTCCAGCACAGATTATACCAGATTGCTGAGCAAAATAAGCTTTACTGGCATTAAGAAGTCTTTACATATTTGGCATAAAAATGCCACTAAGAAGAATAAATATTTTAGAGATACATCTATTATCTCTTCAGTGAATCCAACTCAGAATATTGATACAGGGAAAAGATACGTATTCTTAGCCTAAATGCTGAAATTAATAGCAATGCTCCTTACTTGCCTAGATGTAGTCTAGAAAAGTTGCAATGGTATTTTGGTTATATGCTGACTGGTTATGTACAATCTTATTAATGTAACTATTCTGGTATATTTTGGCTTTATTATATCAAAATAAAGGTGCCACATCCCAACATGCCTCAGGGCTGGGCATACACTGCAAATCTTCAATGGAGTAAGTAGTTTGGTAAAGAGTTGTGAAGCAGCATGATCCCCGATTGACATACTACTGCCAACATAAATAGTGGATGTGCACTTACATGAGCAAAATCACACATTTATTGTTACAGCTTATTTCATTTCTGTTGAAGAATTCAGTTAAGCCAGGCAAAGAGCAGTTTGCTAGAATAACTATGTCCACGTTAATGCAACCACATTAACAGAGCTTTGATACTGTTTCAAGTGAGTTCACAGGGCCTTTTTTTGTGATGGAATCCAATTTGGCAGCCTATGCACTGAATCAGATTTTGAGACTGACTCATCCCGATTTGCTTTATTGTTGTTGCATCTTCAAGCTGGAGGGCTCTTGGGACTACGTCTGGTGCCCCAAAAATGTTGTCATGCACACAGCCAAGATCTTAGAATTGCGATCCACTGGGGTGATTAAAGGGAGGTTCCAAGTCAGCCAGCCACCAGGACTATGTTTAAATTACTCTGTCCTTTTTACCTGCTTAACTGTACTAGTTGAATATTTTGGTTCAGAAAACAAAATAATTGGGGGGAAAAAAAGATAAAGCTAATAGGCATAAAATGCAGATATGGAAAAAAGATTCTAAGGACATTTTTTAGAAAATAAAGCCACGTGCTTTATACTAAAAAGGTATCTATGAAAATTGTGCTTTGTGCCCATCTCTGAGATGAAAATACTGAGATGGCACACAGTCACAGGAAAATCAGAATTACACTTATTTACATATGTAACTCTTACCTATTACAACAGCTATGGCTCCCAGTGCCAGTCCCAGAACCAGTATTAGGGGTGTAACGAGTAGTTTTCCAGCTGAAATGCAAAATTCATTAAACAATTAAAAATAGGCATTTAATTTTTCTTTTCCAACCATCCATAAATATCTTGATAT
Organism: Podiceps cristatus; assembly: GCA_000699545.1. Taxonomy (NCBI): domain Eukaryota; kingdom Metazoa; phylum Chordata; class Aves; order Podicipediformes; family Podicipedidae; genus Podiceps; species Podiceps cristatus. The sequence continues at coordinate 55,669 of KL262435.1, read as the reverse complement.
CAGACTCCCAAATCTGGTTTTTTTTTTTTAATACTTTACCGGGATTCCTCTTTGTAAATTCATCCTGCAAATCCAGCTAGGAGCTATCACCGCTCAGCCAGCTCCCTGCATGCATTTCTCTCTGCCCTCTTCACCCACCACAACTCTGAGCACAGCTCCTTTTGTACATTACCAGTTAGCTTGCATTTACTTCTGTTTCCATTCTGAAATCCCTCAGGCATCAACAGGAACGTGATAGCTATAAAGCTACTATCATTTGGCTTCTCCGGAATCCTCCTGCACAGCAGCCAGCCTGTAAAGATGCCAAGCGAGCCAGCATCTTGGAGAGTTTAGGTTAGATCAAGGTGATGAGACCATCACCTCTAAATACGCTTCTGCTCGCTTTACAAGGCTGTGGTGAAGTCCTTGTGTACAGTTGTGATTTAGACCTAAATCAAACCACAGCCAAGTCTATTTTGGATCACCATTTAAAAGGCTATGTTGCTGCTCTTGTATGAGTAAGGCAGTGAGGTTATGCAGCACATTGGCTAGAGTCTAAGACTAAGAACGAATAAAGTGTACTCATACTCTTTACTTCTGATGAAATGCACGGAGGGAAGGCAGGGCTCCTTCTGAAACGCTAAAGTTGAAACTGAACTTGGAATCCAAGTTATCTTTCTGGTGTTGCATGCTTTCAAACCTCCGTGGCTGTGCTGGCTGAGCGGTTGGATCCAAGACATCACTTGTCTCCACTGTTTGAAAAGGCAGCAGGGCAGGCATTTTTACTGCTACACCAGCAGTCTGATCAGGGCTTTGAAATTAAGCAATTCTCAAAGTTAAGCATGTCTTTGAAAGACCACTTCTAGAAAGGGAGGTAAAGGGCGGTCGTTACCTCTCTCTTCTCTGCCCTTCCCTCTCTCAAGTTACTTGTATCAGATTTCAGTAAATGGATTACTTCATCAATAATGATGTAAATCTCTCCATAACCTGAGCCACTAATTTGGGCAGTCTGAAGGAAAAATGAGATATTTTGGAAAAATTTACAGCAGTTGAATGAATTGGTCCTTTTCATGCTCTGTTTTGACACCTTTTAAATTTCATAGGAGTGTTGTGGGTGGGAAACATTAATTCCTTGAAGAAAAAAATTGGCAAATATTTCTGGTATTACTCTAGTTGCTAGGCATCCTAATGGTAGACCTTCTTGGGACTCCACTGTGCTGCATTCTATACACACAGAAGTTGTCAAATAAATTATTCAAGTGTAGACAGGAGAAGGAATGTAGAGTGATGGAAAACCTCAAGAAAACTCCAAAACATGAGCAATTAACATTTTAAAACATTACCCGAGCCTTTAACAATTTCAAAGTAAAACTTGTAAAAGACTGTTTTAAGGTATGAACTCTCTTTATTAATAAGCATGTAATTAGAATGTTAGAAAATAACAATGGTTGGTACCAAAATTATTAAAACCTTAAATCACTGAACAAAGTACAGAGAAACAGCCTCTGCAGAAAGGGCTAAGCTAGCTTTTGTCTGGAGTAATTTCTTTGAAGACATGAAGAACAGTTCCCAAGCCACTTCAGTTTAAAAACCTGTTTACTTACATTTGACAAACTAACTCAGAGCTGAAACAAAGCATGAGTGAGAGCTTCTTTCCTTCTGCCTGGCAGTATGAACTTATGAGTACTGTGTAGACACAAGATCTTATAGGATAAAATGACCTTACATTGCCATAGGACAGTATCTTCTTTTGGTTATCAATGCATTCCTTCTAAAGGTTAAACTCTAAAAACAAAATACCTTTCTCCTTATATATCTACCACATTTAAATCCTTATCTTTCTGTACCTTTGTAAACTAACATTAAGGAATGAGTTAACACAAGGTGAACAAGACTTGCACAAGTTACTCTTGGTAAGAGTACAAACAGCAGCAATCACTGCAAAGCAGCAGATATGTACCTTTTACTCCAGTCATTTTTATCAACATTGTATGAAACAAGTATAAAATGCTCCATTTTACACATCTGAATTGAACATTACTTTATGTCCAATTCCAGTTTGACACACATTGTTGTAGGGTGAAAGATTATGAGGCTCTTAATCATAGAGGGGATCGTGACACAGCAAGAAATGCTGCTGAGACAAAGGATGTTTATTGCAGGCACTAAACTTCCTAAAGAGCCACTGTCCTCTCCATTAGCGGAGAGCGCAAATGTAAAACTTGCCTCAGCGCTGAATAAAATCTTGGGTCATTAGTCCACATGGGGAACTCAGCAGGGGATTATGATAGCCAGTTTGGTAATGTTCAAAGCTAGTTCTTAAGGATAACTTAAAAAGAAATGGTTGTAAATAGAACAAGCCTGAAAAGGGAACCTTTTTACAATTCTACTCAAATTAATGGTAAACAACGTCAAGATTTAGACATCTGTGATAATCCACTGACTGTATTTGCAGGTGTCTCAGGGGGGTTGCATTCCTTGTGACATAGAGAATAATGATTTTCTACGAAATGAAGAAACATTTAGGGAAATATGAGGGACTATTTTTCCCTTGCATAACTTTGGGTTTGGTTGCAGGTTTTAAGGTAGTATATACAAGACCCCATAAATCCTTAGAGAATTCTTTGCCATGTAAAAAAAATAATATACTAGTTTTAGAAAACAAATTTAACCACTAGCATATGAGAAAAAGTTTCATCTTCCAAGTCTAAATATCATTACATGTTTAAGCAACAGAGCCACTAAAAGTATCTATTTACAAATCAAATCAGTCGTATCTATGCAGATTTAAATTTTAAAAACAGATGCAAATTTGTACTAAAGAGTCCTATCAAGTGAATATAGGAGACTTCTTAAAAATCTGACTGACTTAAATGCTAAAGTTGCTAATGAAGGCTGGATCCTAGAAATGCATGCTTCCTTCTGCAAAGCCACACATACGTAAAGGGAATCTTGCGCTCTCTCTTGGGACAGGAGTGCATGTCAGTCAGATCTGAGAACAGGCTGCTTTCAGAATCCTATTTGAAATGCTGTTTACCATACAAAAAACGTCACTTAACAGCATCATTACATGTTGTGTCCTCTTACATATCCATGAAGTACCTAGCAATTGATTTTCGATATCATTCATCCAAATGAATTCAGGTGGTACTTCAGTGGCATCTTAAGTACATTTAAGACAGCTGAACATGTTTTTCCTCTGTGCCATTCATCACTGACTCCAGTTAGAAGTAAACATCCTGCCTTTAAGACTTAGCCAAATAATTACTATGAGAATGAAATCTGTAATTTTGCTGGGACTGAAGGATAAAAGCAATTTCACCTTACTATACTGGCCACAAAGTTTCTCTAAAAAATATGCTGGCTAAAGAGGGGAGAGAAATGTTATCAAATTCAGAGACCACTTCTGCTCCCAGTTTATTTTCTTCTCCCTGTAATTTCTATTACCTTTACAAACCATGCATGTTTATGAAGAAAAGTATGCTTGAATTTATGCTGCCATAAATGCTTTTCCCTTATTTTTATTACAGAACAGTTTGTGATTGTAGGCACAAGCATTCGCTTCTCAACAGAAGCCATGATAGCATGCCAGCCTGCCACGAAGTGTTCTTTCCTTGCTCCACGCTCCACCCACCCAGATTTGGTAGAAACAAGACGAAGAATCTTCACTACAAAAATCGCCACATTTGCTTAAATAAGTATTCCCTCTCCATAGCAAGAGAATAAAATAAAAAGTCACAGAAGAAAATACATCTAACACTACCTCACCCTTCTCCCACTGGCAGCCAAGATAATGTCCTCTTATTTTTTACTACTTAGCTAAGTAGCAGAGGCATTTTACTACAGGAAACCCAACCTTCATTTCTTGCTACGTTACTTAAAATTTAGAGACTATGCTTCTAATGGCCTATTTCTCTACTACTATCTCCTCTTTCTAACATCTTCTGCTGACTCTTGGAATTGTACAGTAACACCTGCTGATGATAATGCTCCACTCTTGCCTGGTAAAGCCTTAATGTACTTATATTTACAGTTCTAGTTACCGGGACTTCTCTCTAGGCATGATCCCTCACTGGAATTAAACATTTCTCAATTTTCATCTTGATCTTAAATGATTACGACTAGGAAGCTTCAGTTCAAAGCAAAACAACAAAATCGAAGACCATAAAAGAAAAATCTGATGGAAGGTCTAGAAAAGCAAGAGATGAGAGTGTAAGCAAGCTATTATTATTTATTCAATTTTATGATAAAAGTAATAACCAATGAAATTATCAACAATCTGAAAAAAAAGAAAACAAAAAATAAATTGCACAAAGATGCAACAGAAGGATGAAAATACTTTCTGTACACAACATAGTGAAATCCTACCTCTACCAAAGATAATGTGGAAGCCAAAACTATCAATTATTTAAAGATCTGTATAAATTGGCAGAGGATATATCTATTGATAGTTATTAAGCAAAGGTTCAGATACAAACCTTAACTAAGGAAGCATCTAAAGCAATGTTTATTGGAAACAGACAGTGAGAGAGATCTTATTTCTAATTGAGCACTGCTGAGGACAAACTCGCTATGCAGACCTTTACGCTTGCCAATTAATTTGGGAATTCCCCCCCGCCCCACATTTTACATTTGACCAGTTTACACAGATCAATTCTGTTGAAGTTTTACCAGGATAGCAGATCTTGTCAAATTTCCACCATTCAAGGTGGCAGAATCTATAATTTGGACTGACATTGTAGCACAGTTTGGGATTATAACATCTCAAAAAGGAAAATGTCAGAAGATACAGCCTTACAACAACACAATGCCTTCTTTAAAAAGTCCATGCGTGCCCACATGTGTGCTTGTGTGGAAAAACATATAAATAAATCAAGACTGGTTCACATATGCCAGTCATAGCCAATATCTAATCCAATGGAGGAAGGGCAGTGAGCTCCATTCCTGAATCCTTATCTGATGTAAACTGTTTACACTTATTTTTTTTATTTTCAAGCATGAATTCTATTAGGGCTTTGGAGAGTTTTTGTAGTTATTCATACATTGTATTAAAATACAGAGCTCTAGAGATGACAGAGATTCAGGGTCATGGGTATCAATGCAGAATTCTTTGAATCATGGTCAACTTGATTGTTAAGCTATTGTAAAAATATGGCAATTACTACACCTGCTGGCAGCTTCAGCTAGTTCTGTCTCTATTCAAATGATGACCATTCCTGGGGAAAATAACACTGCATAACAGAGGTAGTCCTGGCGAGTAAGTTTTAAAAGAAAACTGAGAAATTTAAGATGAGGAAGATTAGCAAAGCTTAACGCCTTGCTTTAATTAAGGCAAATCACAAGTACACTTGCAAACAGGAAATGAAAGTAAAATCTCTTATACCTTCTTGATGCATGTTTTTATAAATATGAATATATACATCTTCACCACTGAACTTTAACTGATATATGCACTTCCGCATTTCTTTACTGCCTCCGTGTCACTCTTTGCAAATAAACTAATTTTCCTTCTTACTAGTAAAAGCTATTTCTTTTTAAAGGAAAATGCTGTGTATTATTGTTTCCTAAAAAAACCCCAAAACCAACAAACAGAAAACCCCACCAAAACAAAAAACAAACAAAACCTCAAAACCAAAGAAAACGCAAAATCATTTTAATAGCAGTTGTGTCCATGTAGTACATGCACCTGTATTTCGGACTTTGTATGTGGCATTAAAACATGCAAACTGCATATTCAGATGCCTTCTATATAAATCATTGCAAAAATTAAGACAATAATAATATATTTTGGCAGATCTATGTTTTGATAAGAAACACTTATATTTGTATATCAATTCTACATACAAGGTTTAATCTTGGAGTAATGTTACCCATGAATCTGCACGTGAGCAGCACAGAACTGGTAACGTCTCTGAGCAAAATCCCTTGCTACCACAGATACTAATGCCATCAAATATACCAAGATCCATTTTAAAACCGCTTACGTTGTTTGCCACTGTGGCTTTTACTGAAAGCTCTTCTAGAACCTTACTTTGAAAGGGCCTTTGAAATTTAAGTTTGAATTTATTCAGGAACAGTTTCTACCCATGTGCTCTAGTGCCAGCATTGTCTTTAGACTAGATCTTCTCATGTGCTGGAATTTATTTCTACAGAATGTATCAGAGTAGACACATCCAATCTTTTTGAACTTTTATCCACTTTCCTATTTATTTCTGTATCTTTAATTCACCTCTCTCAAAGTTTGTTCTAAAGCCTTACAAGTTCCTGAGGTCAAACTAATGGGCCTGGACGACTTACTCATTTGTTAAACAGGCATTCCAGGTCTGTGAGTCTCCCACAACTTTGCAGATCAGCAAGATGGCATTCTTACTACTAAGCCCATGGGTCTGTGTGCCACCTCTTGTGTTACTCTAAAATGGAAATCACCTGCTTTACTCACTGGAACATGTTTGGCTCACCCCAGGTCTGCTGACCGATATTTCCACACGTTTACCTTTACCTCTACATTCAACATCACCAACTGATAAGCTCAAAGCGTTTCCTCATCCTAGGTGAATCCCATGTCCTGTCCTATTTCTATGCCTTAATTCAAAGTACCAAAGGTTCTATTTTCCTTAATAGGTCCCTGTTTGACACCTAATACAATGATTTCCTGCAATGTTATAGATAGCTTTACATGCGGTAAACTCACTACAACGACTGAAGTTAATGCACATGCAAGATATGACATAAGGTAATTTACTTTGTTACTTAATTTTCTTGTGCTTCTGTAGATTGACACAGGTATACACCTGATTCAAAAGCAAATTAGGAGTGCCTTTTTTTTTTTTTTTTAAATAAGAAGAAAAATCAAGCTTTTGGCATTATATCCCTGAGAGATAGATTAATGTATATAGTTGTATTTGTTTTAAGCTGGATTTTATCTGAACCAAAGCTAACAGTTAAAAGATAAGTGTCCTCCTATTTAAATGGGTTAACCTGAGTAGTTTGGTTTTTCAAAACCAGGCCAGGTTCAAATCCATACAACGCTTTATTCAAACAAGTCCTTGACACAGAGGTGCATTTAGAAAGGTTTCCTGATCCATTTCTCCTATATGCTTTTAGAATAATGATTGCAGCCAGAAACGTGCATATCAATAATATTTTTCCAATTTGCTTATGTATTATTAAAAAGGGTTAGGAAACAAAAGGTATCAGAAGAGAACACAATACTTATTCATACATAGTCCAGGGACTGCAAGTGTTATACATTTTAATATATTTAATAAACTACCTTTTACATAACTAACAAGAGGCTGCCCATCCAATACTTTAAGCCAGTAGGGGTTTTTTTTAACTATTATTGCTCCCCCCTCCCCATCACCTCATTGTGCAGCTCTCCACAAGGAGCATTTATCCACTCACCACAGACAGAGCCTCGCACTAATCTCCTTAAATGTGGTCTCTCGGGGAGGTAGCGGTATTTGCATCCAAAGATACTGAGGTTTGAGGTGTGATCTCCGAAGAACCGGAGCTGGCGGTATCTCTCCCCACAACGGTAACAGAAATTAGTGTTACACTGCGAACATGTCATGTGGTCACACCCTTCTGTTCTCTGGATGTGAATCTGTGTGAGCAGAAGAAAAAGAGAAAGATGATTTTTTGCCCCCTCCCTAAGCAAAGTAGGCACTACCCTGTAGTAGGCCCACGCATCAGATGAAAAGACACAAGCAACCCCCTGCTTAACTCAGCATTTGCATTAATGAATACTGCAGCTGCCCTAAGACAATAATGGTGTTCTAAAGCACATTTCAGAGCATCAAACCTGAGTTATAGTTTCCAGATTTCCATACCTAATTGTCTATATAATCCTCCTCCTTTGTTTAAACGCTCTTTGTATCAGATGAGAATCCGAGTGATCCTTGCCCTTACTGAAAACTCATTTTTATTACTGAAGCAGACACATTAGCACCAAACTTTATTAAAAATAAAAGCAGCATAGTAAATATAGTTATGAACTCTGTTTGACCCCCTCACAGATGGATTTCCCTCTTATGCCACCTGTGGCCCTGCTCCCTTTCCCATTACCATCACAAATTGATTTGGCATTTTGCAATAAACACCAGAAAGGCTCTGCTGTTAGAGAGAATGATTTGAAAAAGTATGGGATTTTTCTTTTTTCTTGGTAAAAAAGAAAGATTCCACAAACTGTATAAAAGAATTACACTAAGCATTCATAATGCTGGCCGTACAGCACGAAGCTGGGCTGCTGAGGTTGCACATCCATCTTTCTGCTGACTGCCTGCAGAAATAGCTCCATTCTTGCATCTCCGTGTACTCTTCTGCAAAACTGGTACATTTACCTGCTTCGCACAGATTTGGTAAGGCTTCAGTTTTAGTTAATAGTTCTGAGAGTCTTAGGAGAGAGGGTAGTCCTGAGGCTGACTATTGCACTAAATCAACTACAATTACACAGCTACTTCTAAATCTTGCCAACTAAAAATATAGCTAATAGCTATATGGGTGGTAAACACACTTTCCCTAGCTCACAGAATTGCTAAAGACGCTCCCGTCCCCAGACCATGCTCCACAATGGAATGGCAGATAAAATTACCTAATAACTAAGGCTGGAAGTGACCCTCGGAGGTCATCTATTTCAGCCCCTAGCTCCAGGCTGGGCTGACTTCAAAGTCAGATCAGATTGCTCCAGGCCTCATCCCAGTAGATTTTAAAAATTTCCAAGTATATTTCCAAGTATGGGTGTGTCTCAGTCTCTTTGAGAAACTTGTCCCATGCTTCACCACCCTCCCTGGGAGTATTTTTTTCCCCTTACACCCAACTGGAATTTTATTTGTTGAAACGTGATGGATGAATGAATGTCTCCTGAAATTTTTATCCATATCTACCTGTATTTATTTTGCAGGGAAGTAGAGTTAAGACAAAGCTCAGGTACAACTGAACCTTAACCAGGCTTGGGACTCCTGGGGTATCTGACGTTCTTGAAAGGGTCAAGTGTGTTTGTTCTCTGGTGTTGATCAGGGTTCACCTAGGATCTGAGAAATCTTGCTCACCTGAACAGCTACTGAAACTGGCACTTTATACACGTAACCAAGTGATGCTTTCCACCAGCAATACTTCTGGTAGATCATTCCAGGGTAGATGTAGTTGACAGTAACTCCAGGTACACCCACCAACATCCCTGTGCCAACAGCAGTGATCTCAGAATTCCTATTTCTACACTTTGAAGTGCTTCTTTTACACATAAGAGGGGAAAGACAGTCACAAAAGAGAGGACTGGGCTATAAAACATTACTTTCTTGTGGGCAGATATTCTAGTGGACTTGAATTCATCCCATAGAAGGGATGCAAATAGACTAACCAAGCAGTTATCCCCCTCCACCCTGAGGAAGCCTGCTGTATCACAGGTCCCCTGTTTTTTCAGAAGCACCTGAAAAAATACCATTGTGGATGAGCTTTATAAGCCACTTGACTTCAAAACTTTCACATTTAAACACTGACTGCAAGCAAAGTGGAAAGAAAAGTCTACCCAATCTTGTATGAATTTAAGCATAACTTCTGAAGTTACACACTATTTTCTTCTAAAAGGGATATTGTCAGTTTGACTTTTGCTTTTACTTTTCACGTTTTATATGAAAAAATGTTGACCCTACTCATGAAGCCACTATTTAATTTAATTCCTAAGATTAACTTGAACTAAAATTAAGGAATTTTAATAGTGACAATGTATTTTAACAAATTAACTTTAAAATTTAATTCCAATTAGTTTTTCAAGGGACTGAAATTGAGACAGCAAGTATGCAGAATTTTGTGATTTTTTTTTTTTTTTCCTTACCTGCTGATTCAGTGAGATATCTCCATCTTAAAAATGTAAAAAAATGTAAATGAGGGTATTGGATCTTATGACACTAATGAGAATGAACACGTTATTTGCTTTTTGAATCAGGACTACTGAATTCTCCTTTCTCTTCTCCAATTTACCAGCCCCATCTATTAAGTTACCATCCATCCTAACTGAAAATCTGTACAAGCCTGGAGCTTATAAAAAAACCTAGATGCAAATCAGAACTACTTCACATTTCAAAACAGATTAATTTTCTTTGGTTGTAAGAACTTCAAGGAGCTGCTGGCAATAGCTTTATACATTCTACCATTCATACCTTTCAGAAATACAATGCCTGCTATCTTTCCACCCACTTTCCTAGAAGCATCCCAGCTGCAGTTAGCCAGGCACCACTCCTAAATCACTTGTGAATCTATTTGTTTCTGCGCTAAATCCTCCAGACATACTGTCCTCTTAAAACAAAGAAGTTGATATAGGATTTATTTTCTTACAGACACATATTGAAAATGCTTTTATCTTTGCTTCTTTAAAAAGTATTAAAAAATTTTTAGTAAATGCTTATCTGCACTTATATAACTGTCTTCAAAAGCTGCAAATTTGGAACAACTGGTTATACTTACCTATATTTTTGTTGCAAAAAACTTTCCCTTTTTTAGTGAGGAGAGATTTCATTAAAAAAATGAAGTAGTAAAAAAACGCCACCACCCCCACCATGTGGGGCTCAGACTCCCCATCACGTGCACACAGACTGACAATCCCAGATGAATTTTGTACGATTCGGTTAGGCTGCCTTTAAGCTAAGACATGACATCTCACCAGATCGACTTCAGCTCTGGTTCACACGGACGTGCCTCCCTCCCCTCAGGATAATCCACTGACAGAGATGGATTACAAATCTATAGGTTGGGAAAGCGATCACCGATGGGTCGGATATCACCACAAGTGTTCCTGCTCCGTTGGCGATACCGCGGCACGCAGCAGGCAGCCGGGGGAACGCAGGGGGCCGGGAATGCGGCTTGCTAGTCAGCTGCGGCCGTGCGGGGCTCGGTGCCTTGTAACTGCAGGCTGCCCAGCGGCACGGGGCGGGTGGAGGAGGCAAGGTGAGGACAGTTTCTGCCTCCAAGAATTCAGTCCGTGTTACTGGCTTCACCTTGCACCCAGAGCCTGTTCAAACCCAAAGACGTGCCCTCACCCTACAGGGAAAGGTTGAGTCATTCAGAAACCAAAGAAAGGCTCCCAGATCAAGAGAGGTTAAAATTACACACCAACGGCAAAGCTCACAGAGCTCAGGGTTAAGGAAACAACTGAAGTAACACAGCAGCTATTTCAGACCCTCACTTCACCTCCTCCAGATGTACATGCTCTCTCACAGAAATCTTCCAGGGAAATTGTTTCCAAGACATCTGAGGGTGAGAGTGGCCATTTCTCCTCCACTCCTTCTGAAGAAAACCTGGTACACAGCTTTATCCCTTCATATACAGACAAGGACCCTCCTCCCTCCAGAGGGTGAGAAATAATTCTCAAAGCACCTTCAAAAACTATGCCCTGAGCTATTTGATAAAGGGAACAGTGAATCCACAGATAAGAAGTACATACTCCCTGATTTGCAATGACAGCCTTGTTTACTTAAATTTCTGCTGCTGTTTGAAGCTTCCCAAGCTACAGCCACTGTGGTGTTTCCTCAGACAGAGCTGTTTTTGAAGTCTGTGGTAAGATAACACCAATGTGAGGTAATTCCTCGGTTTGCTGTACTGTAAAAACACTTGTGGAAAAAAGGCATTCTGCTGCAAACACGTTGTCCAAGAAACTGTGAAAAATAAAACCCTAAAACAGTAGCAGGAAAGCCAAATAAGGTTATAGATTTTATGAAAGTGATCCAATAAAACGTAGCAAATTTGCACTCATTAGCCAGAAAAAGAGCGGCACTTTTTTGACAACTCTTGTTGACAAAAATGGTTTATGCTGAGTTTCACAAAATAGTGTATAATAAATTTGGAAAAGGCTCTGTTAAACACAAAATACATGTCAAAATTGAAGATACAGTTTTAGAAAATACCATATTTAATATTTGTGTATTGATATATAGTCACAAAATGAATTATGTATTTTGACAGTGTGCAACATTTTTATTTGCTTATGTAAGCATATCGTGGAGAGACCAGGTAAATGTACACTATTACTATTAGGTGCACTGCAGATGTGTACACCTACAAGAAAAGGAATCCAGTTTAAGCTTATTTAACAGTGCCCGCTAGAATTCACATTACAAAGGATTATGTTCTTCCAAAGCACTTACCAAAACCACTGAAAAACTTGTGAATACTTGCCTATAAACACTCACACCTCCCCATAAGAGTGCTCCCATTTTCTCACCTGCAGGCCCAGACAGGATAATTGTGCATTCTACTTCTCTGTGAACAGCCAATTAAAGAGTTTGTGTGTGTATATATAATTATCTCCAGAAGATATCTGTGAAGTATGGTCACAGTTTATATTGTAATCAGTATCACACTTTGGAAGTTAACTTATAAAATTCCTGGTATCTCTGTAAAGAAGTTCTGCCTCTACTGAAGTTTCTACCTTTAATTTCCGTTATCTCCAGTTTTAGCATAAAGATTAAATACTAATATCTTGACACTTACAATTTATTCTTGAATTTTCCTCAATCTCTTTGTTAATTTTAGCTGCTGCAATTTTTAACCAAAACATGAAAGAGGCTCTTTAAATAGAATATACACATGTATCAAAATAAAGTATGTTGTCACCTGAAACACTGCCTATGTGGACTAGAACAAGGATAAATCAAATAGTATGCTACCAACTCTGTTTTCTGTGTCATTCTTTTTTCTCTTTTATTTGGAAATATGATAGTCATCTGATTCAGTGTTATTTTTTATAGGGATTCTGGGGAATGACTGGAGAGAGAGACAGAGAAAGTATTAGCTCCAGTCCCCCTGACCCCAAATTGTTAACTGTTGGTATGTTTATCCCTGTGCGGCCAGACATCTATTAATGCTGTGATGAAGAATGCTGGATGTGTTTTTTATAACTACTCAGTAATGGATTAAGGAAAAAAACAAACAACCCAAACCAAAACCAGTACCACTAACCCTTGGATAAGTTGTTCTTTTGATTACTTGCTGGTTATAGATTTGATATAAAAATCATGTGTTGATATAAACATTTTAGAGATTGTAGGCAAGAATAACTTTTTTCTAACCTCCGCAGAAACATGGGAGTGGCGGCAGTGATACAGTTTATGAAAAGGTTGAACCCCCTCTTCGATATTCACTTAGAATACCACATTACCAGAAGGACTTGTTAACACAGGTTCTTTCTCTGTGCTAGTTTCATAGCTTTCCATACTGCCTCCCACCATGCAGGAGGTTTTATTTACTTTGGATTATGAAAAGAAAACTAAAATATTTTTGGTATTAATAGCCAAACTCATGCAACTTCAGCCTTCAAAATTAGTTCAAGCATCCAGCCTTTTCTTTTGAAGATAGTGAACACAGTTGTACATTTGGCATTTTAAGTTTAAAAGTTAAGGATAAACTTGTTAGGGTTAGCAGTTTTAGTTCCTTTCTCTTTCCAGCTCACAGCCCTCTTTCCCCTGCTCTTCCACATTCATACTTTTTTGTTTGGTGCATTTTCTTCTCTTTTTTTTTGGACAACTTATTTCAACAGTTACATAATTCACACTGTGTTCAGACTCATATTTTATGATAAGTCAAAGAATCAAAACCAAAACAGATACGTCTTCCTACTCCAGAAGGAACAAAGTTTCTAAAAGGATTTTACTGTAAGAATTCCCAGAAAGTGAACATTTTTAAAACTGGCTCAAACCTATCAACTCTTACCAAATGGCAAGCTGTTAAAACTCTGTTCAAATGTCACGTGTGCAAGGGAGGAAGGGTAAACAACTGACTGCTTATTTTGGAGCTTTCCAAATTTTGCTTAGTGTTTTGAAATCTGCATCACAGGCATTTTTTCCCCTAAGACCAAAATAAGATACTTCATAAACTGATAAACATTCTCTTATTTGCACTGGGTAAGGCTCAAAGTGTGACAAAAGTATACTTTGGACTTTTAAAAGTAAAACTTCCCATACAGTATTTATTTCCTACCAAATGTTCCAGTTTCCTTACTTTGTCCTCTCTGCACATGAAGTAGATTTAGAGCAATAGATAGGTTCAGATCAGCTACTCTCTTTCAAAAAAAAAAAAAAAAAAAAAAAAAAACCAAACAAACAAAAGGACAGAATCCCAGCACCATGGTGCTCTCAAGGTTTTGACTTACTACTCTGTCAGTAACTGGAGGTAAGTGCTATGAATAAAACAGTGAACAAAAATTAACAGCCACTTTCGCTAAGGGCAGCTGGGGCAGGGGTGTGCAGGGCTGTTGCTTCTCATTTGAGTAGTGGGAAGAAGTATTTCCTATCTGGGAAGAGATTAACGATGTTTTTAGGTCATGGGACTGCACTTCAGTCTGTTGAAAAATAAACTAATTTATGAGAAAGGTTTGTGAAGAACTGGCATTTAATCCTAAAAAACCCCTCTGGTTTTGCCAAATCTTAATGTCTCCCTTAGTTAACTTGTTGATAGAGTACTTTCTGCCTTACTCTGAAACTCATTTCACCCAAGGCTCTTTGGAAAACCTGACAAAGGGCACCATATTTCTCTAAAGCTTTAGATTTCTTTAAAGCTGTATTTTAGGGAAGATTTGTGCTGTAACACACACTCACTATAAGCATACATTACAAACACCTCTTCAGACTCCCTAATGTTTCTTTTACATACAGAGATTCTGTAGAATCATTGCAGGAACCAGCAAGTAAAACATCTGATCTGCTTTTCTTGATGGGTCATCATCAAGAATCTGCACAGCAAGCGTGAATTCCATTTCTAATGCTGAGCAGAAGCTACAAATGTTTACTTTAAATACATATTTAAACAGTTTGAAGCCACTACCTGCAAGCCAAGGGGAGAGCAGCTCACCTTGCATTTTGGACACTTCTGGGCATTCCTCTGCCCGTGTTCGATTTCGTTGGCCCAGTGACGCAACAGCTTGTCTCCCTTCTTGTATTCTTTGCAGTTAACGCCTTCATGCCAGGGAGAGTGGCACTTGAAACACCAGACAAATTGGCAAGATGGACACTGGATCTGTATAAACAAGAAAACATCACACATTTGCAAGCTGGGTGCTGACCCAATGGGAAAGCCTGTTTTAAAAACACCGCTCTTAATTTAAGAGAGCAGCTGCCCAGTAAAGGTCTAACATCTTTTGAAATGTGTTTTAAAAACACAAGTAGCTGTGGAAGCTAACTTGTCGTATTTCTTTTTTAAAAGAAAGAAAATACAGGGTTAATTGCTAAAGCCAGGAAAGGCCCCAATCAAATGAAGCACAACTAGCTTGGTGTAAGCATAGGAACTGCTGCCCCAATTCATCACGTGGCTCAAATGCCAAAAAAGCAAAAATCCAGGTAGTTTATTCAATTGCCTCCAATATATGTGTGAGATCACCTAAAAATTATCAGCCAAGGCTATCCCCAGAGAGCACCTGGTCTTCTGAAAGGGCTCAGAGCCCAGAAGAGGTTATGAAGCTTATGTTGGAAAAGGTCCTGAGAAAAGGGGCCAAGAGCAAGGGTCTCAACCAAGGGCTGCAACTACCCTCTGGAAGTCGGGCAGCTCCTTTTGCTCTTGCTTGTATTAAGGGCGAGCTGAGGCTGTGCCAAACAGCCCGTTGCTACAGACTGCACCTAACAGCAAAACATGCAAGCCAAGCTCCTTAAGCTGAGAAAGGATCTATTCTTTCCACTCCACGGGTTTTATATTATTGCGTCAAACAGGCACCACCACCACCATCATCACATCTTCCTCCAGAGCCTGGCTATTTTTTGGAAAAAAAAAGCTATGGCAGCTGCTGTGTTTGTAGAAGTAACACAGAGGCACATTGCCGGTGCTTATCTGATGGAAGACAGGCCTCCTACCTGGATTGTGACTAAGGAAAGCAAGAACTAGAAGCCACATTAGACACAGGCACATCTAGGCTCTGGTAACATCTTCACTTCTGCTGTGTTTGGCAGCAAAAGGTCTCAGCCTGGAAGATGGGAAGGCACACCTCTCAAGCGACCGCTGAGCCCTGTCCACCAGCTCCAGATGCAGCCCGTGCACTTATATCCAGCAGACTCAAAGAGAGTGTAATATTAAAATGCATAAAATTCTGATATCCTGTACCTGGTGCAAGTACGACTTACCGCCTTCTATAGCTACGAAGTGATAGTTTTGTTAAGGCACACAGTAAGATGCCTCACATGGAAGAAAACTGCACTTATCACATGCTTCCTGTCAATAAAGTAAGTTACTGAAGACACGCAGGTAGGTATCACAAAACCAGGACAGAAGAACACACGAAACTTGTTTGTAGGAAAACAACACATTAAATCTGCTATGTGTGGATTACAAACATTATTACTTTTTGCATGAAAACATATCAAGTATAAAACAAAAGCAATACAAAATGTAACCAGTGCCCATTCTCCTATTTGTCAGTCTACGGGCCCAGATGCCAAAGGAAATATACTGTCCTGCATCTCTGCTTCACTGATGAATTCTCCTAATAAAAACAGCTTAATAGGAAAGGAAAATTCCGACTCTGAAGAACCTAAATAGCATATTTATTGCTACTAACCAACTCACAAAGCACTGATCTGTTTCCACAATCCTTTAGAAACCAATATGCACAAAATAATTAGACTAGACTACTAGTGACTATCCTGCCTGGTATCTCCCTATCTTTTCTTTCCCCCCCTCCCCCCAAGCTTTGAATTTATGTTTTCTAATAATGCATGTCACAGTGACCTACTGCTGGGAAGACAGATTATATACACCCCAGCCAAAGATGAAGCTTGTAGCCACAATTAAGTGTCCTGCAACCTGAAAACGTGTATCAGCTGCAGTATTCAGACATTTGAGATGGAAACATGAATGTTAAAAATACAAACCCAAACCAACAGATCTGGGAAGCTGCAAGTTAAAGCTTCTTTCTTAAACAAAATGCCAACATAATTTAAACCAGAAGTTTTGTGGGTTTAGTTTTGAGGGGGTTTTTGGTGAAAATCTGACACAAATTCATTGCAAGCTCTGTCTTTCTATGACAGCATGCATATAATTGCAAGAAATATAGCAGCCACCATGATACATATTTAATCTTAAACACACACATTGACATCAGCTGTTTCCAAATACATTACTTAAAAAGTACTGAAATGCAGGATGAGGCTATAACTGCATGAACTCAGAATAACATTTGTTACCATGAATGGCCCTAACTGAAGTAAAATAGTGAGAACTGTCTACTGCATTACCAGGTTTGGAGTTCCTAGCTTCCTCTTCCACCTGCCATCCCTGACAGCACCTTCCACAAAACTGAACTGGTAAGTAGTATTTACATTTTGAATCTCTGTTTTTGATACTGTCTGAACATACATTAAGCAGGCAAAGAAAGGTACGTACTTTTAAGTACTTATGAAGCTTATTTTGCTGGGAACTAGTGGTGGCAGAACAAAACCCTAAACACATTCAAACTTGGGTGCAGCGTGGCACCAGTGTGCTTAATAGGAACACAACAGAGCAACTACAGCAGCCTTTCAGATTCTTATTCCATTCTTTCTCTGCTTTTCTGAAAGAGAAGTCAAGTATGATTTGCTTTATGCTTCAGTATTAGTGCATGAAATCATCATAATGAGGACAAAGAAATGCTGTCTACGTATAATTTAAAGCAGTAAAATATATTATAAGCCAGCAAAGCAGACAAACTGTATCTGAAAGAACCCAAAACATTAACCTAGTGTTTTTTCAAATACGTTTTTCCTCACACCAACTTTTTTCCATTATTTTACAACGTCCACTTCAGTTGATCAGAATTGAGAGGATGGATTCATACACAAACTTCTATGCCATCTGGAGGGTCAGTCTCCCTTGAAATAAAAAAGATTGCACAACTTCTCACACTAACCCTTTTGGTTCTCAACTTTCTGAACACTGACCTTTGAGGGCTAACATTTTCCATTTTCTTATGTAGCCTCTTTACTGTGAGCTATTCTAACTATCGTTTTCCTCACCTCCCAGAAAAAGACCTTTCAAAATTGGTAGGTAACAGCAACACAAAACACCATTCGATGTGAGATGACGACAGCAAAACTGACTGCACATTAAAAATATTCTGAGCACCTGAAACTGCAAAAAGCTTAGTGGGATTTTCTGCTGCTTAATGGAATGCTAGCTATAGGATGGCCAAATTAATTGTGCAACCAATTACACAAATTACAATCTCTAGCTACAGCTACAGAGCTACAGAGTCACTTTATTTGAAAATGTGTTCCTGACAAAACAGCTGCTGCCTCCTCATCACCAACCCATGCCCTCTCTTGTACCAGCTGAAAATAAGCAACAACAAAACAAAGAAATCTTGTATCCCATTGGAGCTGATCTTTGATCCAGCCTCCACTGGGACACCGAAACATCGACATGAGCAAAAGCAAGCTGGCAGAAACGAACAGCTAAGAGCAAAGAGGAAGAGCATGGCAAAATCACCACGTCCACAGCTCTTCAGGCTCAAGGCAAACTGAAGTGATGTGTAGCCATGAAGGTATCTGCTACTCAAGGTTGAAATCTGATCCAAAATGAGGAGAATTGATTCATATGAACCACACAGATCCACTCTCAGTGCACCTTTCCAGGTACAAATTCCTACTAGTTCTAGGGTAATGAGTTTCAGAAACTCTTGAGTAGTTCAAACAAAAGATATAACAACTGCATTGGAAAAATATTTGCATTTCCAAAGCCAAGCACTCAAGCCCTTTTATGTGATGTGTATCTCTTGACAGCCTGCAACAAGAAAACTTCATTGTGAACCTCACAAGTTAAGGCCAAAATAGAGTCCAAGAATCAAGAACTGCTTCTTCATGGCAGGTGGCAGGTCAAAGAACTAACAAAATAACAGGTGAAATCCAGGGCTTAGGGGACTCCCCCTGCCCCCCACAGAAGAAGCCAACATGCTTACTCTTGTGAAACCTGTATCTGTTCCATGCGTAAGACCTGAATTAACATTTTTTTCAATTTTTGCCGGTTTCCTTTGCACTTTGGCATACCAGCTTTGACCAAAGGTATATTAGGATCTTGTCTACAACCAAGTCTTACAATCCCAATTCAAATTCACATCACAAGAGAGGGGCAGGTGTATTTCCTTATTTAAACCTGGATCCATTTGTGATACAAATATTTGATACAGGAAACTAAATAGACACGCTGGTGTACTGTGCTGCCCTAAGTGGCTCTAACAGGAGAAGAAAGGTTTGGATAGCAAGTTTCCCTTTTCTTTCCTTCCTTCTCTCTCATCATACATGCACCAGCTAGCTTTCTAGGCTTAGCACACCAAGACTTCGATCTCAAAAATGAGAATCATCAGCAGCAAACTGAACTGCTAGGCTTAGATCAGTTTAGCTTACAGAAGACAGCTATAGTAAGGAAAATCAGTAACTTTGCTACCTCTTTAAATTTAGATGTCAAGTTTATTTATAATTTTAAATAGTGCTATCAATTTTAGGAATGCCATTAATAACATTTCAAAAGTATCTGTTCAAATGTACTCTTGGATTTTACAGTGTTTTCCCGTTGCAGTGTATAGGAGAGCAAGGGTACTGGCACCGAGCCCTTGTGTGCAGTAATCCTACTAGTAGGCTTGTGCGCAGACTTTCCCCACGCATGACTCAGTTCTTCTGAAGGCAGCACTTCCAGTGCTGGTGCAAAATTCCTTTGCTGCAATTGCTGTTTATATCGCTTGCATGTGAATATGCGAGTCTCCCTGTCTCCAGTCAGCTGTCTCCTATGCTATATGCAGAAGAAAATGAGTCTGTACCTCCAAAGAGCCTGTAATTCAAGGCACCAACAAGTTACCATACAAACAATCACATGAGAATCTAAGAAAACTGAGATAATAACGGTCCGCAGCTACGTGTGTATGTAATTACTCGCACATACACACTCCTATATATAGTCTTCCTTTTAAATCTTATCCCTGCAGCAAAACTCTTTCTTGTGCTAAGCTTAAAATAAGTTCCTAAAACTGTACCTATGCAAGAAAACAACACAGGTGCAGGGAGTAGGTTGAAGGCCTGGACTATGAGCGTCCATCCTGTTTGCTAGCACTTCCCTGATTATATTTCTGACCAGCATCAACTAGACATTCTTCCAGGCAACACCTGGCCACAGCTCAAAAGACACATTTTGCCAGTCTGTTCCCAGGAGGAGAGCTGAGCTCTGCAGATCAGAGCTACACATAACGCATCGCCACAGGACCGGGGAGCTGCTTCTGGCTTGCGCTATTTCATGCGTCACACAGCCTCCCATTCCTCCTGATTATTATTTGTAGGGAAGTGGTGGGAACATTTTAACTATAGTATTTTAACTCATAAAAGAGTACTGGAGGGCAGAATGATCCATTTTGTGCCTTGAACATTCTCAGAGTTGGCAACCCATGATACAACAGCAGCACCACCCCTGACCCACATCGGTGGGACTGCAGCAGCCCCTAGCACCTTCAGAGGGGCTGCTGCAGAAG
Organism: Podiceps cristatus; assembly: GCA_000699545.1. Lineage (NCBI taxonomy): Eukaryota > Metazoa > Chordata > Aves > Podicipediformes > Podicipedidae > Podiceps > Podiceps cristatus. The sequence goes on along the minus strand of KL262435.1, from coordinate 35,229 downwards.
CGCTATGACTTCAGGTCTACGCTGGAGCACATATCCTGTCCGCACCTGAGGGAGTGCTAAGCGGACAGGTGAAGGAGAATGGCTGTGGGCAGAAGGAATTTTACCTGCAGTTTCAAATTTCTCCACCTCTGCGTAAGATGCCAAAAATCTGAAAACGTTGAGTCAACAACGTTGAGCCACAGTGTGGCGTGTAATTCATGCACTGCACAGATACACGTAAGTAGCTCATAATTCAGAGTTAGCTTTACCAAGGTTTCAATGCCACTGGATACACAACCTTCCACCTTTTAATATCCATACTGGGCTGAATATTATGCTGTGTAATTAGGGCTATCTAAACAGCCATCTAAACTCCTACTGAGGAGAACTGGTTTGTCCAGGAAAGGCCAGCTCAATCATGAAATTAACCACAACAAATCTAATCACCATTTGGAAAACCAACACAGACCATGATGCTGCAGACAGACCCTTTATCTTCTGGAACTGAGATGGACCTTCAGCTGCTCAAAACTTCTTCTGTAATCTCTTGCTTTTTATCTCTGATTGAAATCACAGCGTAATCAAATCTTGTACTAAAAGAAATGCTGGAAATGTGGGTTGTGGGGTTTTTTTGGTTTTGTTGGTTTTTTTTCCCATATTTCTCAAGTTTTCTGTATTGTGAGTGATGAGACTACAGTAATGTATAACCTCTGGTAAGGGACTGAAGAAATCGAAAAAAAGAAGCAGGACAAACAAGAGCTCTAGTTCTAAGGAAGAAGCAAGCCTAACACCGTAAGTGCCCGGAACTCATTTGCTCAGAGTTTCAGGGAAAACTTATCTTTGCTGGAGCTGTGTGTCTACAATTATCAGTTATAGGGGTAACTTCCCCTTCCCAGCCTCTTCTGATTTTTACTCTATTGTTTCCATGTCACTCTTTAAATTGTGTTGACAAAATTATGCCACCTGCCAAAGAAATAAGGACTGAAATTCAACTGCTTGAACTGCTACAAATCAATTTAGTTAATCAGTGATGTACTATAGATTCATACTGCTAATCACAGCTTGCACACAGCCCCAGTGATGCAAGAAAGCTTATTTAATGCCCACCAAATGCTGTCCTACTTTTGCCTTGCCATCTAAGCCATGTCCCTGACAAACATGCTCACTTTGTATTTGTTCTCCAATTTGGCAGGGGTAGGAATGTGGCCTCTCCTCCGGAAGGTTGTAAAGTGCTTGCACTGAGGGCATGGCTTGGTGCTGGAGTCAATGCGGCTAAGTTCCAGGAAATATTTATACTTGATGATGTCATCATGGGGCAGGTTATAGAGGACAGTTGTTTCATCCAGGTGTTCGCTGCACTCTGTGATCGGGCATTTTATATCCACTTGTCCCAGCTGCACCTGCATGTGGAAAAACACAGAAGAGTTGTATGACCTTTCGCTTGGAAAAAGTAAGCAAGCATCTGTGAATTTAGTGAGAAAATTTGATTTCAAGTACTTTAACAATCCACAGACTATCAAGCGTGCTGTCTTAAAAGTATTTTAAGTTACTCCAAGCACACTGCAGTTTTTCCAGAAGGTATTTTCAAATTCAAACAGAAGAGCTAATTACTCTTATGACAACTTCAGCTATTAAACTCATAGTCTCAGTGTATGTACCATGGCTACATACTCCATGAAACCAAAACACGAGCCCTAACTAGCAGCACTCATCCAGCACTCCATGCTTTGTGTGTAATGGTCATCGCTCCACTATCATGGCACATAAAGGCTGTGAGAAAGCAGGCAATGGAAACATTTTTACGTTGCATCACTGCAAAACGTGCTGGGATTCACTGCACAGAGAAATTAAAGTCAATTTAGCATCATGAGAGTCTAGCAGCTCTGACTCAGTGCTAGCCCTGAGCTGGTTCCTGCCCAGCAAGCTCAGTGCCTCTGCAGCCAGCTTCCAAGCAGCTCCTTATATGCCACAAGGTATACGCAGAAAGTACTAGCTGAGCCTGGGTCTGACCAAGCTAATAAATTTTCCCAGAACTCAAGAGTTGCGTTTGAAAACAAGCCCCAGCCCCCACCAAAACCCTTTAAAAAAAACCTAAAAAGACAACCAAAACAAAACCACAGAATTAAGCTCAAGTTTAACAGGGTTGAAATTGTTGTTCATCTTGTGAGCCCTGATGGTCCCAAGCTGATCCATATGGTCAGATATCCTGTTTGTATTGAGCATACAAACAGGAGGGGAATCAACTTTTTAAAAGGGTAGAAAATGGCAGGACAAGGGGGAATGGATTGAAGCTGAAGGAGGGAAGGTTTACATTAGATATTAGGGGGAAGTTTTTTACAGAGAGGGTGGTGAGGTGCTGGAACAGGCTGCCCAGAGAGGTGGTGGATGCCCCATGCCTGGAGGTGTTCAAGGCCAGGTTGGATGGGGCCCTGGGCAACCTTGTGTAGGTCCAGGCCTGGAGGTTGGTGTCCCTGCCTGTGGCAGGGGGGTTGGAACTCTATGATCCTTGGGGTCCCTTCCAACCCAGACCATTCTATGATTCTATGATATCCACAATGCATTTCCAGAGCTCCTAGATCCAAGAACAGCACTGGACCCAGGTCTGCACCATTCACACTTGGCAGGCTTACCAGCTCGGACTCCCTGCCAAAACAGGGAGTTAATAACCCGAGTTAATAAACCCTACCGAATGCTGAGAGCCTGCAAGGACCCGGCTTGAGAATGTTCATGTCTGCCTCAAGTAATCTTGAATGAATGACTGTTGGCTGGGCAAGCGGAGCTGACAACCAGCCCAATTCCTTCCTTAGTGAGAATCTCCATGTAGAGAAACAGGGGTTTAACGGCGCAACCAGCATCTCTTTCTAGGAATTACCGCTTCAAGGTTGGCAAGTTTGATTTCCCTAGACTGCTTACTCTTTATCATGCTCCATTATGGGAATCTGCCAAACAATACACTAATTATGATAGGAACACCTCAAATTTGTATGCAGAGCTTGCTGTCGCATGGTAATACCAGAAGACACCTCAGAGACTCCATTAATGCAGTATTTAAGCTAAGAAAGAAGGGAAAAAAAGCCAAACCCAGCACAACCCTGTCACTGTTGCCTCAATGAAGCCATATGGACTCTAAATGAATGATAATTTAGTCAGGATCCAGAGGATTAAAGAGTCATAACAAAATGGTATGAAACTCAAGGCTCTCTACTGCACTACCTCTGTTCTCCCAGCAATGTAGCTAAACCCAAGCAGAGCAAAGAGGTTAGGTGTATGTTAGAGAGAGAAAAGCAGGGTGAGGACGGCAGCAGCCCATCCCAGAGCACAACAGAGAAGACCACAGCAAGCAATTGCTGCCGTGGTGCCCTGCGCAGCCCTGGCTCCGGGTGCAGGCAGATCTGCCTGCAGTACAGAGGAGAGGCAGCTCCCCCAGCTATATACCCACTCTTTGGAGGGAACTTCTTGAATTTCATTTTCAGCTCTAAAAGGCGAGCAGAGCTCTACCACATGCAAACAAGGCTAGGCCCAAACAGTTTGCCTTTACATAGACCAGGGTAAGTACAGGAGGAGTACGTACTCAAAGGTCTTGGGGAAAAAAAAAAATAATAATCAGCCTTAACCCTACAAACTACATGCTAGGGAAAGTCCACATTTTATACCTATGAGGACACTAACTCCCCTGAAGCAGCATGAGAAAATTGAACTTGAGCATATGACATCACTAGAGTGACTCTTCTGAGAAGAATCACACAGTACATCACGGAGCTGTGCTTAAAAAGCAGAAGACGATCAATCCAGCACTAGAGCACTCAAACATGCTAAACTAGGAAAGCAATTTGCTACAGAAATCTAAAAATCCACTGCATTACTGCAAGGATTAGTATAAGCTTCTGTTTAAAGAAGTGTAGGTATAACAATTTAAAACCAAATAGCCTAATTTATTTCATCTATGACTACTTCAGAGTTTCAGGTTTGGTTTTTTTGTTTGGTTTTTTTTTTTTTTTCTTTTCTTTTTTTTAAGCATTAGGGAAATACTGAAAGAAGCAAGCCCTTTTGCTAAGAGTAAACTAAGCTACAACAGAGTAACACCTCACAGTGAGAAGGCACATTGTATCTGGCATCCAAGCTGGCATTTAAGAAGCACTGCTTATATTAAATGCTAGTCAGAACAAACCTGCATTAATAAAATGAGGGAATACAAAGCTGAGCACTTTCTATATTTCATACCCACACAGAGCATGATTAATATACGTGGTAAGAGTCAAGTGTGGTTTCAGTGTTTATTTTGAAAATATGTTTTACACCCACTTGAAGTAAATCATTTTTATCCTCTGTAATAGTTTCAGCCTTTCAGGTCTGGCAAAGATTGATCCTTTTCCTGTGTTTTGAATGGGACTGAAGTGAACAGAACTGGTTTGCTTATTAGCAGTAACTTCAATGGACCCTTGTCTTACCAAAACAGTCTATCTTTGTTTGTGCACTAGCATCAGCAGTTGATATAAGTACAGCTTTAGAGGTAGCCTGTTAGTCTACCTGATGGTGCAGACCCAGGAGGTGCTATGGAATGGGTAAAAAAAAAATAAATCTCTTATATCATGGGTATAAATAAGTAGTTTTATTCCCTTCCTCATTTTTTTTAAGAAATCTTGAAGAGCCTTATGCTTCAATATCAGCTTATCACAATGTCAAACCTCTGAGTTTTAACAAGTCTTTGAATTTCAAAATACCACTGTATATTAAGGACTTAAGAACTCTTGGTATACACAACAGCATGGTGTATTTTCACAGCATGAGGAACGACTCAGATATGCCTAAAAGCAGCTGAGCTGCAGTACAGTGTTAAATGTCAGGCAGCATCCAGTTCTTGCACCCAGCTGTGCTGCACTTATGTAAAAGCATCTCAGGAGGGCTAGCTCTGCTTACAATTCATAAGGAGGCTCTCGTGACTTTCATCCTACAGAAAAGGTAACATTTAAATGATTAGGAGAGCAATACGTACCCCCTCCTCCCCCAATTCTTGACATTTTATTTGAAAAAACTGGGGCACCGGGGCAGGCAGAGATGGGACAGGACCCAGACTCTACAGTGGCCCACTTACTGCCCCAAAACGCAGCAATACTAGCCACAGAAAACAGAAACAGATGGTATGGTAGTTTAAGTTAGAAAATTATTTCCGCCCCCTCGAGCTTTCTTTTAAAGGAAATCTTTGTTAGCTACACAGAAAGCAGAGTTCAGACTACACTGGAAGCACTGATTTATACCTGTCATTTATCCTGGCCCAAGCTGGATGTAACATAACCTGTGCATGCTGTACTTGGGTGGCTGTATTACAGCTATATTCCTTAAAGAAGGGGCCATTCTACTTTAACATAGACACATACAAACGAGCATTTTCTAACTGAAAACTTACTCTCAGTTCAGAGATGCATATGCTAAGTAAACCAGTACATTTTCTTACTTCTCACCTATTAATGCTGAAAGAGAAGTGAACAGCGCCATGTCTAACCTGCATTTCTGGAGAGAGATTCAGTTTCTACCACTATGGAAAATTCTCCCCTATGAACTACCAAGGATGTTACACACACACACACATATATTCTGGAAATGGACAGAGGCAAACGAAGGGACAGTCTGGTCTACGGGACCTTCATATTCTACAGGGGAAGAAACAAATGGATTTAAGTTCCATTTATGTATAAGCAAAATCTCATTGCTTTGTAGTTCACTGGGAACATTGCTCTTTCATTTTTGCCAAATCAGTGAAGAATTACTTCTCTTGTAGGTTTGGGAAGCAAGAGCATAATTTTGAATTTGTTTAAAAAACAAAACAAAAACCCAAAAAACCCACAAACCAAGCCAACAGAAACAAACCACTCCTCCCACCCCCCTAAAAAACCCCAAACCAAACAAAAACCAAAACCAAACAAAAACAAAAAACAAACACCAAAATGTGGAAAATACTTGAAGGTCTCACCATGGTTCTGGACTCCATAGTGGCAGGTGTTAACCAAACCAAATGATTCAGCAAGTGCAAACCAAAGACAGTGCAAACTTTTACTAAGCATTGTGCACCTGCTCTTAAGGTTGTGGTTCCACGACCATTTCTGTGGTTTAACTTCAGCCGCCCAGATCCCCCACCTCTGATTTGTGCCAGTGATATCCTGACATTCTCCATCAAACCCCTTTTACCAAATAAAACCTCCTATGAAACAGACTCTTTAGCCAATTCGTCCTTGCTCAGTGCTGTAAGACAAGGAAGAACAAACAGCCAGAACCAACAGTAATTAGACTGGGGGATACTTAAATTGTATCAGCGTTAAATAGAAAAACATAGGGTTTCTTGTGTGCCACTCCTCTTCACACAAGTTCTCGCCTGTCACTCATTACTTCACAAACCATACTCCATGAGGTATGTTGTATTTCTATTCCCCCTTTTATTCATTTCTCAATACAGCAGACTTGCAATAAATTACTTTCTGAATCCCTTCCTCATTAAGTCGCCCCTCCATCTACTCTGCCAACCAGCACCTGTAACCTCCTAGTCAAGAGCCCACTAGCCTTAGTGGAGTGTATATTGATGAGTTCAAAAGGATCCAGAAAGAATTCAAAATGGTAATGGTCTCCTGCATGCTGGCATTGAAATAATAATTGGGTTGTTTTTTATTTCCTGGTTTCTTTTTTTTTTTTTTTTTTTTTCCCTTCAAGTTTTAATTCATATATGCTGCTACACCAGGAAGCATCTGAGTGACCACCAAAACAACTAGAATGACCAGTCTTTCTTCATAGTCAGTAGAGACCAAGGAAGGTGATTGAGGTGATACAAAGAAGGTGGCAAATGTCAACAGCACCTTTGAGATGTCTGGCAGGAAAAAAAAAAATCCCACTTTTCCCCACTTCTGGGACTAAAAGCAGCCCAAGAAACCTAACTTCTCCCAGCACCAGTGTCTAACAGGCACTCAAAGACAAAAAATCCCCGAAATTTTCTACATATTTGTGACAGATGTCCATTTTTGGTTGTATTTAAAATGGCCATTTATTATTAATAAAAGTACAACCAGAGACTTCCACTAAAAAATCAGATTTCTATTGTGTCACAAGCTCACGTAAGCCAACCCTGAAAGGGTCCATCAGGATGCCCTCCTTCATGTGTCCTCTGGGGACACAAAGTCTTTGTTCTCCTTTCACACTGGTACCACACATCTGGATGAAGCCATGACAATGACATGGTGGTTCCTGCTCCATGTGACATTCGGAAAGAGAAAGTCACTTGGGCCCAAACACTGCAGGCATGAGCAGACACCACCTCTTCTAGTCACATTGTAAACGAGATTTGCATTAACCATCACCTTGCCAACACTAAAAAAGACACAAAAAGCGGCAAAGTCTGAGAGTCTTGGAAGAACTTGTTAGTATCTCATACTTCAGGAGGAAAGGCTCTCAAGAGTAAGAAGCTGGATGGGAATCCCTGGGTCACTGCGGGACAGCAGAGATGCACACCAGTGAGGGCCGCAGCCTGTGCGGGCAATGACCAGAGCAGCTTTAGACCCAGAAACCAAACAAAATCTTAACTGCCAAAACTGGCCTCCACATCCTAGAGCAAACCCCCAAAATATGGTGCCTGTTTCCCATTCAAACTCTTTTTTTCCTCTGCAGTCACATATAGGACTCTCCTTAAAAAAATGTGAGGATAAACTAGCGAGACATTCTTCAGAATACATCTAAACTCAACCAAAACTTTTTTGTTTTCCCCTTAAGGGTCTCAATTTAATGTGCTTTTTCATTTGACTGCACTGACATGAAGCTCTACTCTTTTTCCTTTCCTTCCAGAGAATCAGGTGTTACCTGCTCACATGGATTTGATATCAACATCAACATTCAGGCTTTATTTGTCCTGTTCACATAGGGATAGGATTTACAGAAAAATACTTTTAGAAAAACAAATACATACTGAAATTCTCCTCCACAAAATGTAAACAAGTAATTATCAACCTGCATGAGCTCCCCCCTCTCTACCTTTCCATCTCCTGTTACTTTCTCTAGCACCAAGTAAATTAAAAAAGGAAATGATTTTACCTCAGTAATGCATTTAGAAAAGTTACGATGCATTAAATCATGCCTCTGCCTGCTACTACTTATCAAACCTAGTGCATGTCATCAGCATGTATGGAGGTTACGTGCTTTCTGCTCTGGTACTTCGGCATTCACGGTGGAGCTGGAATTCACAGCAGAGGCAATGGTTAGTCCTGTGGCTGGACAAAACCAGGGCTGGTACACCCGGGTGGCTGCCCGCTGATCTGGGACACTCTCAGACAAAGAGGCACACCAGAGTTAGACTGGCAGAAAGCTTTCACAAGCTCCGGGAGCCCTGGAGCACACAAGATAAAGCAATCTTTCATCTCTCCTCCCGGGGCGTGTGTGGGGGCAGAGGGATGGGGAAATCCCAGCGGAGGAAGGCAACCTGGGAGGAAGCGTGGCAGAAACTGTCAGCCTTGGAGGAATTTGACCCAAACCCACAGGTCTCTCAGCATTCATTAAAGGGAACAAGGAAATGCACAAGAGCTTTCTTATTTCGTCCAGGTGTGCATATACCAATGCTAGCTAAGTACAGGTATGGTAATTTTTCTATTCCTTAAGAGACACATTCACCTTTAGTAAAAGGCCCAAAGATGCTCATGAAAGAAGAGCTTTGAGGACAGCAGACTGAGCTGGATATTTGCCCTTTATGGGGTGGAAAACAGAGGCAGTTGCCTAGGACTGAGATCAAAAGACCACACTAAAACCGAGCAGGTGTGGGAAGGAATTATAGAAAGGAGACAAGGGCCAGCACTCTATGGTCCTTGGGGTCCCTTCCAACCCAGACCATTCTATGATTCTATGATCTGCTCAGCATGATATGCTCGAATAAACTGGCCATCTTGGGAGTGAGCCCTGCTCGCAGCGGCTCAGGAGCATTAGGAAAAACAAGTAGTGAAGAAGCAAAACCTTCATAAGGTAATTGTTGGGCTTCCAGAGTAAGAATAAAATCATCACAGCTAAATAACACAGAACCAGAACAAGCCAACTTCAACAGCCAATTCTTGCAAAATAAATGAGATAAAAAAAAAAATCTATCAGTTAACCCTTTAATCAACAGCCTTAAATTCAGAGGAGAATGGCCTGTTTGCCTACAGACAGCAAAGACTTGCAGAAACTGTCACCTCTGTTTGAATTTGTATCCAGCTAAGCCTAACCCAGGTCCATCCTGCCCATCTGAGTGCTCTGGAAAGGCACAGACAAGCTGCGAGCGCAGGCTGGCACCCTGGGAAGGCGAGGGGTGAGCAGCGTGGGGAGGACGGGACGCGGGCGCGGTAGTAGCCACCGACTGTGCAGCGTGGGAGCTTCCCCCTGCCGAAGGGCAGCACCCCTCACTTTCAGCATGCCTGACCTCCCAAGAGCAGGGAAGTCACGACCTGAGAGTTTACTGTAATTCATTATAATACATAACTCAGAAAACAAATTAGAAAGGAAAAAAACCCAACCAACCAAAAAAAACCTCACTAAATCCCATTCGCCCTTTCTAATTAAGAAGATTAAAGCAAAGTGTGCTCAGTTACTTAAATGGGTAATTTTTATGTATATGCTGGTCTCTTACAGGAGCAACGCCTAAAAAGGTACATGCCCATTTCCTCATCTCACTTGCAACAAAAAGTCCTGAACAGTCACCGGGTTCAGACTGGATCAACCAGATTTAGATCAATTCCAATGGAATAATACTGTTAACTATTAACAATAATTAGTATCACAACCATATCCTTTCCCCTGCTTTTCTTTAAGATGGGCAAAAAGTTAGCACCCATAACAGTGTTCTAGAAAAGCAAAAACGCGTGGTCTCAATCTTCATTGAGAAACACTACTTCAGTCTTCAGGTGGAGCCTGAAGGACAATTTATCCTACAACTATTTAGGTTGAAAAAGAGATCAATAGCTCATTCCTCTACTATTCAGTAGGCAGGGTCCCAAACAGACACAAAAGCTGGAAAAGGCTCCCAAGTTCACATTTGCCAATCAGCATTCCTCTTTCAAATAAAATAGGGCCCAAACCACCACATATTTATGCAACCTATTCAGTAATCTGTATTATTTCTAATACAGGTTAGCCCAGCTGGTATCAGCAATAGCTAACTGAACCTTGGGTTTCACCAGCTGTAGGTTTTACCTACAGAAACATTTCATGGTGCTCAATATTTTCCCATCTGAAAGTGGTGTTTAACATAAAATAAAGCAAAGCTCTCATAAATGAGGAAAGAATATAGGAGAGGTACGTTCCCATCCGTCTCACTACTCCACCCCAGAAGATCACTACAAAACCAGAGTTGCCATGGATTTAGGTGATGCCTTAAAAATAGTGAGAACTCTTAATATAAATATCTCAACTATTCTCTTGACCACTCTGATCATCTATATTCCTTGGTCTGCAGAAAAAAGGACAAGCATTTTATAGCCATCCTTAAACTGTCCTGCTTTCTATAAGAAAGCTACCTACAGCTATTCAGTTTCCATGCCTTTGCTAGGTCTGAGGTTGTAGGTGAGCTTCCGTGTATACGTATTACTAGTTCACATTAGTTCTTGAGTATCAGACATGAAACCAAATTGTGCCCTCTTTACTTGATAAATTTTATTTAGGAACAGCAGAGTTGCATAGGTACAAGCAAAAGCAGAAGAAAGCCTGAAAAATACTTTTTAGCTGGCAGAAGATTGTCAGGAATGACAGTAACATGCCTCATTTTTAAGATTAAAGGTGTAATATATGAGGTTAAAATACTATTATTCGTCTTCCCTTATAAACAAGGTAACAAAGAAATTTGTTTATGCAATGAAGTTATGAAATAGCTAAGATATGAATTATCAATATTTTGATCTGCCTTCCTGAAAAAAGACTTATCATACCAGTATCTATCCACAATAAACAAAGCTGCTTTTGGTGAAACGTTATGCTATTAAAACTACCACAAAGTGAAATAAATTGATAAATTTTCTATAGCTTAAGTGATAAAAGGATGGGTGTACACACTTACCCATTTTCAGGGATGAATGCTTCCTGGAAAAGGCTAGCACAGAACAGACTTCCAAGCTTGTCCCCACATACCATCATTTGGACAAACATTAGATACTATGCTAAAGCCCCAATTTCACGTGACTGTATGAAGTTATTTCTCATAATGCACTGTAAGTTTAAACCACATCTTAATACACATTTAACGCAGTGACAGATACAGCCACAACAGTGAGCAAATGTACAAGTTCAGGATGTGCAAACAGCACAGCCTTCTCCAGGGAACAGTTTGAGGCAAAAGCTTAAGCAGTGGCTCTGATCCATAATTGAAGAATCAATCAGAAGCAAAAGCAAAGCAAAAGTGTTGTCCCAGTAGAAGCAACAAGCTATCCACCATCAAAGAGTTAAACTGTTCACTAAGATACCTCAGCAGAAAACTATGGCACAGCAGAAAAATCCTCTTACACAGTTGAAAGTACAATTCTGCTGCAGAACTGACTAATCCAATAGAGAGCTGCCCCGGCCTAGCGCACAGTGATTTCTCACCAGTGTATTTAACAGCCAAAATATCAGAGTTAATTCTCCTGCTGATCAAACTCTGGCTGTAATTTGGAGGTTGTTAGCGTGCCCAGTCAGTCTCCCTGAGAGGCTGCCAGAACTGAGTCCCAACTGAAGATGAAGAGAGCATTCACCTGGATTAATGGAGAGTGTGTGCGTATTGACTGCTGCAGAATTTGTCACAAGCAGCTAGAATCTTTACAACATTGCAAAATCATTAGAAACAGCAAAACAAGGGGGGAAGCAGACAATGCAGATGTTTTACACTAGGAAAACCAAACAATAACTATGTTCAGAACAATATATTCTGCTTATCGCTTTTTCATAAAGCCGAGAAAAAGATGAAGCAAGCTCATTTAAATTCCCAAAGGCAGTTCTATTAACTCATTTGGCTGTTAAAATGCTCGTTTTCACATCAGGTTTGCCACAGGAGAAGTTAGTTTCCCACTTGTTCCAAACTCTCTTTAAAAAATACACAAACAAAACACTACCTCTTACTCATCTGCTGTTTATTACATGTAATCTATGCTTTAAGAAACTGTAACAACATAATATGACCTTTACTACAAAACCTTTACTAGTTCAAAACACTGATATGGATTTGACAAATCTGTCATATGTAATGTTGTGCTCCGAGAGCCTGCTTTTCTTGTGAGGCACAAGTGAAGAATAGAGGTAGAATAAGTCAATGCCCCAGGTTAGATTCCTGGCTAAAATTTTGGAGTTAACAGTGAGCAAGAGATTTGATTCTTGCAAAAATACTCCTGTGATCAGATAAGGCTGTGGAAATACCTACGGGGGGCGGGGAGGGGACCACACAGCCACTCGCTCACCCCCTCCCCTCCAGGGGGGGGGGGGGGGGGGGGGAAAAAGAAAAAAAAAAAAAAAAACCCAACACAAAACACACACACAAAAACCACCCCCACCCCCAAAAAAAACCCCACAAAACCAAAAACCAAGCAAAAAACCCAAATACACAAGGTAAAGTAAGGCTTCCCTTCCCTGCCTCATCATGTTTTTAATGACTTTTGCTCCTTTGAGGATAATGGTCCCAGCCAGTGCCTGAATATGAAGAAAGATGTGGAAGTAACTGTTGTAATCTCTGAATTCAGTTCCCTGCAACCATCCTTTTTGGGGGGTTAGAGAGACAAGCCTGGAGTAGAAAGACAAAAGACAACTTCTGCCCACATGAACTTCTCCTTCTGGATGCTCTGCCAGGCTTACCCTCCATCACTGGGAGTTTAGCCCAAGATTTCCAGTTATGTGATCAAACACCTACACGGGCCTGAAAGGTCTGGGGTGCCAGACCTCTCACATATCATCTGGTCCAGGCATCCCTCCCTAGGTCTCAGATCCCTTCAGCCATTCCAGCAGGTCACAGTCAGCCAAGGCTGCCATTATCCCAGACTGCACCCTGCCTAATGGCTAAAGAATTACAGAAGGAGTCAATATAGCTTTCTCTTCTCCCTCTCTGTGTTAGAGAGTGATCACAAGGCTGCAAGGAGAGAAGCTTCAGCTGGCTAACACAGGAGACTGAAGTGTTTTTAAATTAGTTTTCCAATTGATCAGGCAGCTGAATTAATTCTCCCTGTGACATACGATCACTAGTTCGCAACCCAAGAGAAAAATGGGAAACGCACGGCCAAGGACAGACACTCTTGCAGTGGTAGCTGGCCATCAGCTGTCTTACCTGTCATGTCAATCTACACCTTCAGATCATGTACCAGGTTCTTCTTGTGTCAACTTTGTTTACATTTAGGAAGCTACAAGCCTGAAATAAACTCAGCAGCTCCCCTCAGTAGAAACAGTTAATGGCAACTACAGTACCAGGTTGGAGGGCTGCATCTGATCCTTCTGCATGTGAGTTTGTTTTCTGCACACATGTCCTGAAATCACCGTTCTTCAGAAAGCAGCCTGTATTTTGGCATAGCTAGGTGATTATCATGAGTACTAATGTATATTTCCCCATTCTGTACAAGTACTTAAAACGCTCAATGGCACGTGTGGAAATCCTTCACTGAGCTTCCTTCAGGTCTGAACGGAGCATCTGCCCTGACACCTGCCCCAGGGCCCTTCAGATGGTCTTCACACTTCCCACTTCTCTGTTGGCACTATTTCAGCTCTCTTCTCAGCTGTATCCCTGAAGGATGCAAGAGTCTTATCTGTGAAGCTAAAGCAAAGGGAATAGTTATGGAGTAACTAGGTTTTTTAAGATGAAGAAGTGCATTACTTGTAATGAATAAACTAAGTTATTAGGTATCCTCAGCAACTTCTGAACAAGCAGCACAGAGGAACTCTACCAACAACTGTCATACATGCTAACGAAACACTATGAAGCAGTTGACTGTAAGAATAAAACAATGATTAGAAAAGATATACTATAAACAGGAAAACTCTAACTTCCCATACACTGCAAAGAATTTTTACTAAATAAGCTTCATTGTTCTGTTCCAATAGTAAAGATATCACCTCCAAAGACTCCAACTTACAGCTGCTTACAGTAGGGAAAACTGCGTACAATTAGAGGAAAACCACTATCATTTCAGTAGATACTGCCTATATATTTACAAATAAACTTGTCTAAAATCTCTCCCTCAAAAAAAAAAAAAATCATCAAGGACTGTTGACTATGAGGCTTTGTAAAGCGATGGACAGGTTGTCAGATACCTTGAAATATCTATCACTTCTGCCGACATTAAACTTTTGCAGAGCTCCAGAAACTGTGTTGCCACACTCAATATTTAAAGAAGCACCTTTGTTTCTACCAGTAGGTATCAAGAATATTTGAACCACCACCAGTAGGAACTGCAGCTTGGGGACCAGGTCGTGGACAGGTGAAGCGAGGTGAAGGAGGTATCAAGTCAACTATATCCATCTCCTCTTCTGAAACCACAGACTTCAGCAGTCATTGAATTCAGTACTAGTTGAGGAAATTCTAGTTTCATTAATTATTTCCAAAGAACATATATAGTCCTCAGTGGGAGAGAGGTAGAAAAAGGAACTGTTACGAAGCATGGTAACAAAGAATGGACGAGGGGGCTTGTACACAAGGATACGCATCTCACCAACTCCAGATTTTGCAAGACCAAAAAGAAAGGACTGACAACTTTCATGACAGAGACAAGAAAATAAATACGTTTTTTGGCAGGGAGACAAAAACTCTCCAAATTAGCATTTGATTGAAACGGAAGCACAGCACATGATGTTAACCACCACTGACCTGTCTATCCAAATATGACCTCTCTCAAAATAAGTTTTGTTTCAGATTTTTAATGGTATAAGAACCACTTTGGTTTTGTTGTGGTGGTTTTTTTTCTAAAACAAACAAACAAAACCCAAAACCAAAACAAAACCCCAACAGTTCTTCCAGAGCAAATACTTCTACCAGGTAGTTGCAAACTGCAATTACCCTCTATGGTTAAGCAATTTTTTGCCACTAATGCAAGCTCCTCTAGAGGCCTGGCTACCTGCAGTGGTTTACCTCGGAAAGGGGAAAGCAGTCATAGCTGTTCTAGCTTGTTTTGGGGAGAGGAAGACACCAAGAAGAGAAAATTCAGGAAAAAGAAGGAAGAGGCAGCCACACTTTAGCCTTTCCTAGGAAGTCCCTGCCTTTCCCACAAGTCAGATCTTTTCTATCCTGCAGTTTTTCCTTGGAACACAATGTCCTCTTGCCTGACATAAAAGACAAAAAAAGCCTACTCTTCAAAGTTTTCTGAATCCACCTAATTTCCCGCACTTTAATAACACTTAGAGAGGCTGGCTACCCTCTAAACTGCTCCTGCTGCACCATACCTTCATCCAGGGAAGGCTCGGCACCTTTAAAGTCTCCTTTTAACCTGCACCTGTACCAAACAGCAGGAGCTGCTGCTGAGAACTGCTGTTGCTGCTGCCCAGGAAACTGCTGCCCTAAAGCACATTGATTTTCTGTGCAAAAGAAAAGCAGTAATATTTGTAGCTGTGACTTTTGTGGTTTTGGGAGCACACCCAAAGACCAAGATAAGCGATGTGTTTGTTATGTGCTTTTCACCAAAATGCTGCCTGCAGCGAGGGAAATGGGTGGCATCCTGCTGCAGAAATAAGTTCTGAATTGTACTGATATTTCTCTAAAAGAATCAGCACATTGCTGCATGCAACAAATGTGACTGTGTGATAAAGGACTTTCCCTGATGCTTATGTCTTCTAGTACTTGTTAAAACCTATCTCAGCACCTTCCTTGGTGGCAAGAGATCAGGCTCAGTGACTTTGCCATCCCCTTCTTGCCCACTGGATAGGGAGGGATGGCAGAAGCGTCCCTCCAGAGCTCACCCCCAGCATTCCTCCCTGCCCAGTATGATCAGTCAATGCTCTGCTGTGTGCCTGTGCAACTCCATCATTTTCTACAAACACACAGCTTACTAAACTTTTAGTACCAAGTAACTAATGACACTAACATTAAGATGGCCCCTCTGAAATTCATTCGTTAACTGAATGAAAGCCACTCTGATTTTCCTCACTTCCAAACTCTGTGTATTCCCTACATAAATTGAAGGTGATGTAGTTGCAACAGCCAAAAGAGCGTATAAAAGACTATTTTTTTTTTGGTCAGACTTCATTTGGGAAGAGAGTAATTTGCCCAAACACCAAGGAAAAAGAGGCAACCAAACAAATCTGTTAAATTTTATATTCAAATATAATCCTTTAAAACTTGGTCACTGAAATAAAAATTACAAATATGAAAAAGCCAAAGGATGCTTGCACTCAAATCCACAAGTCCCTTGCTGCTAAGCAATAGTAAGGCAGTATCAAGGGAAAGTTTAAGAATATTTTATGATATCATTTAGACTTAATGAAACATCTTTTATTAAAGGCAAAATTAATTCTTTGTTGTATTCTGCTGCATAGGGTACCCTAATTATAAAGCCATTTTTTAATAATGAGGTCTCTGGGGTCTACTTTCAACCTCTACTGAAATAAATTTAAACTTTTATACTAAACATGTAAGTATGCTAAGAATTATAGAAGACTGAAGAAAAGACAGATATAGTTTAATTGGAATAGAAGAGTGCTTGAGTCTTCCAACTGATTGATGACTTCCCCAACGATCAGTTACAACTCATGCTTTCACATGCTGAATAATTGCGCAAGTTTTGCACAATGAACAATATATATGAGGAAGCCTGACAAAATTATATACATCAGGAAAACAGTAAACATTAGTAAAACTATGAAAAAAAGAAACCCCACGCCAGTGTTAATTTCCATATACCGTGCTTGTTTTGTGTGCTAAACCTCCAAATACAAATGGCTATGCTTAAAACTAAGTGCAAATTGCTGTTCCATTTGATTTCTCATTTGTAAAACTGTAATCAGTCAGAACAGGTTAGCTAGTCTTTCACCACACAGGAAGAATGATAAAATAAAGAGAGATCATAAAAGCATTTTTTAATATGCATCCTCATCTATTTCTGCACACTAAACCTCCGAATAAAGTTATTTCTCATTATAGCATATGAATGTCTTCAAATAGAAGTATCTTTTTTCCGAACATTACCTTGATTTACCTCAAAGCATAGCTCCTAATGACTGAGTGCCAAAGGTGAGTTCACAAACTGAATTGCTGCTGTAAAAGGGTTATCTGTGAGAAGTCTGGGTTGGGGGGCTTGGCTAGGATCACCTCAGAAGGCTCTAATACTTCCAGGAGAGAACAACAACAACGCAGTTCTACCTTCACTATTACATTAGCCTCCCCTATCTCGTAGCTCCTACAGTCAGGAAAGCTGTAATAATCCTCCTCCTCCAAAACAGTTGTATGGGAGAACAGTTTCCCACTTTGTCACTGAGCATGTATAAAGGGGGGA
>KL262435.1:0-17799 GCA_000699545.1 Podiceps cristatus | reverse complement strand
GCATAGTGGCAAAGTAGCAGTGGGGGGGGGGGGGACGGACACCACTTGAACTTTATGGAATAACCACTTGAACTTTATGGAATAACCACCAGCAGTACTAGGCAGTTATTTTATGCTAATCAGCTGCTAGAAAGATTTTCCAGGAGAGATGGCGTCCTAGGCCGAGCAAGCGCAGGCGCAAGCAGATCCCTGCAGCCTCAGCCGCGGCCTGCCCCAGCAGGCAGGCACCCTGCCTCTCCCCGCCCCTGCCCCGCTGCCTCTGCTTGCTTCCCGCGTCTCCTGGTCTCTCTGCACCAGGCCTCCCCGCGCCAGACTGTTCTTGCTCTTCGCCAAGCCAGCCCCGGTTAGCCTTCGTCCGCCACATCAGAAGCCTCACAGGGTTGCCGTCGGCATGCAGGCTGCCCTCAGCTCCCACATCCAGAAACAAGATTTCCTGTCCCACTCGATTTAGTTCCTCTGCCACCTCCACCCTGCTGCTCTTGCTGCATTTCAGTTCGCCCACTCCCGGATGGCAGGAAAGGAACGTGCACGCACACCAGGAAAGTGCCACCTTGCTCCAGGATCCACTGCGGGATATTACAGGGGTCTGAAAGCGTCAGGAGGGATAAAAAGGGAATCTTGTTCAAGTCCCGCAAGACTAGGATAGCTCCATGCTGTCAGAATTACTAGTGAATTAAGCCACCTAATGAAAAAATCTGCATACATTTAATTGCAGTTTTTCATTATGCATCATCTGATTCTCTATGGATAGCATTTCTAAACATGAAGACAAACATCTACAATGTTGGGTGTCCCTCTCAATCACCGAAACACTAAAGATTTTTAGTGAAATGGACTAAATGTGATTTTAAAAAGATAAATATTTATCGGCAGGAACAATAAAGTAAATGGCTTTCTTGAAAGTTCACTGAGGCATCCAAACCAACTCTTCGCTAGGATTTTCCCCACAGATTCAAGTGGAAACATTCTGTCCCATTTGCAAGAAACAAAGAAAATCTAGAAACCTGGGCTAGGATTGTTCAATTCCAACAGCAGACAATAAATTGCAATAGTGATACATGGAAGATACTTTTACTCCAGAAAAAAAAAAAAAATGCACTTGCTGAATTCACATGGGACTTCAATGATTTTTCATTGCTATGACAGCAGATGAATGAATCCTCCATCTTCCATCATAACATGTCCTACATGGGACTAGACAAACTATACATATATGCAGCGTTGGCTACCATGCAAGTACTTTAGAGACACTTGGAATGTAAAACCCATTGAGCCGCAAGTTTGAGTGCAGTACAGCAATGACAACCTGGCCAACCAGCAGAAACTGCTCAAGAGATCATAGAATCATAGAACTGTAGGGGTTGGAAGGGACCTCAAGAGATCATCGTGTCCAACCCCCCTGCCAAAGCAGGCTCCCTAGGACATAGCACTGAGATAGGCGTCCAGGCGGGGCTTGAATCTCTCCAGTGAAGGAGCCTCCACCCCCTCCCTGGGCAGCCTATTCCAGTGCTCTGTCACCCTCACTGTGAAGAAGTTTTTCCGCATGTTGGTGCGGAACTTCCTGTGTTCCAGCTTGCAGCCATTGCCCCTTGTCCTATCCCCACAGACCACTGAAAAGGGGCTGGCTGATTCCCCCTGCATCCCCTGCTTCAGGTAATTATAAACTCCAATTAGGTCCCCCCTTAGTCTTCTCTTCTCAAGGCTGAACAGTCCCAACTTACTCAGCCTTTCCTCATAGGGGAGATGCTCCAGGCCCTTAATCATCTTCGTAGCCCTTCTTTGGACTCTCTCCAGGAGATCCCTGTCCTTTTTATACCGAGGAGCCCAGAACTGGACACAATACTCCAGGTGGGGCCTGACCAGGGCAGAGTAGAGGGGAGATCTGCCAAAAAAAAGTGGAAGAGGAAAAAAAAGTGTGGAAAACAACCCAACCCAAAGCAATGAAAACCAGAAGAAGAGAGTAGAACTGTTTTATTTAACTGCCATGAAGATGGGAGCATCACAGTTCTGCCTATGTTCCAGATGTACCACAATTTCCTGCGGCATGCAAGTTCAGAAGGAAATAGCAAGAGTTCAAACAAAAATACAAAAGGAAAGATGAAAGACAAAGTAAGCTATGCAAAATGCATATTTCCTTTTTTGGGGAATGATCTGTAATTTAACTTCGTATGAAGGTTTAATTACCATTATAGATATTTGTATTGCTACAGTAGTCAGTGTCATTCCACAAAACATCTACAGGTTCGAGGAAACCAGCAATTAGGTATCATTCCCCCAAATTTAGAGTTTCAGAGAAAAAAAGCATTTTTAGAATTGTACAAGTTTACAATTAGTTTCATCTGACATCATATCAAAAAATACCATCCTTGCCCCAAGAAGTTGACACAAAACTGACTTTTAACAGAGTTTAAATTGGAGCTAGAATTAGGTATTATTCCAAGGTTTTTCCACTATAGGAAAGCTAAGACTGATCAGTTATCCTCAGTCTGTATTTTCCAGGTTTAAAAAAAAAAAGCGCTATGTACTTGGGTTTGCAACAAGTAGTATTAGCACATTTAACATATTTGTTGTACAACCCAAGACATAATATATGCAAATAACTTCTCTAAATCCTAAGCCCAAAGAAATATCATTTCTAAAAGGTGAATACGCGGTCAAAGCAATAGTATGCTAAATCAACATCAAATTTCCTACTTCCATGCAATATGTTCTCTAAATTGGATAGTGACAGCTGCACTTTTTAAAATAAAGCCCATTTTCTTTCTGGTCTCATTAGTACAGCCCTACCTGCCTGGCATATTAGTCACTTCCTGCACCAGCACTTGAACACCTACACAGAATCAAAACACCTCTTACTACAACCAACACAGGTTTAACTGAAACATTAAAGCTGCAATTGAGTAAACATGTCCCCTGTGCCATCACACATGAGGGTTTCACCTGCGAAAGACTCTGGGTAGGAACACTACTGCTTCAGAGAGAGTAACTCCTTTTCTCAGTGCCCTTCCACACTCAAACAAAGTATGTTCAAAGAGAAAGAGAAAAAAAAAAAGGAGGAAAAGCAGACAAATGAAGTCTTAATCTCATGGTTACTCCACCCTCTACTACTTACTTTGAGAACTCAAGAAACAGGTAAGAAAAGGGAGAACAAAATCAGTAACTCTTCTGCCACATGGGGGGGATGTCATCAAAAAACTTCTTGTAATGATCAACACAAGATAATCTTCTGTTATGGACTGTTATGATTTTATACTTCCAAATTTCACAGCTGCTCCATTTTACCACCAAAAGTATCTGTATTATAGAAGCACAGGGCTATCGAGCTTGATCTTAAAAATCAGTATGCTGAAATCACAGTTGAGTAAGGGTAACACAGGCTAGTCCAGAACTTCTCCAAGCCAGAAGTAACAACAATTCTCATGACCCTGCAGTAAGGGGCTAAAGGGGGAGGAAAAGAGAAAAAAGAAAAGAAAAAAAAAAAAAAAAAAAAAAAAAAAAAAAAAAGGCAGCTGTAATTTCACTGCTGTGAACATAGTTCAGCCCCCTGGTCAGAGGTGTATAGAGACAGCAAGGAACGGTGAGAAGCTCCTTAAGCCAGCTGTAACTGATGCGTTGCAGAGGTTCAGCCTTGGCTTGCGTCTTAGTTTAACGCTACAGAGTGACACCACGAGGGCATCACGTGGCCAGCTCTCAGAGAAGCTTGCTCCGTGGATCATACTTGCTAAAAAGCAGCTGGACAGACAAAATTATGTGACATCTGATAACAAAGATCCTCCTGCAAGGAAGTCTTTCTCTCCTGGTCAGTTTTACATTGTCAGGAAGAAAAACAGGACAAACACTCCAACAATATGACAGAGATAAGGAGAGTCCATGGCTGAGTAACAATTCCTTCACCCAAAGTCATACAGGATACAACAGATGATAGATTTCTTCCAGTACAAAACTCTCATTCTAACGTCACTGATGAATTATCTATAATGTGACAAAGTTAAGTTGTATAAACCTCTACCTTTTCAGAGGACCACTGCAAACACTGTAAGCAAAAGGATTGCTATGGAAAGGAAATACCATTTGGAAGAGCACCTGGCAGTGGAAAGGAAGCTCATCCAGGAAAGGGAAGAAGAAAGAGAGCAAAAGTTGGAAGCTTGTGAGAACAGAGGTCACTCTCCAGGATCTTTACAGCACTCATTAGATAAGCATATACCTTTTGAAGAAGCTCAACTTCCTTCCATAAATAAAAGGTTTTATAACCCACTCAAAACACTATCAGACAGCCTTTTACCTCATTTCATCTGCCTTTTCTTATTCCTTGGGCAGTACTTCTGCGTTTTTTAAGTATCTCAATAGACCGTTATGCAAGATATACTATTATTTCATATATTCCAGACAGTTCTCATCAGTTTTTCCACCATGGCTTACATATATGAAGTAATCCATTAAAACTCATACACCTTTCAGAAATATTTTTAATGTTTCAATGCCTATTGGTGTTAGCATGTATCAGTCTTCACGTTTGTGTAAGGTTTGTTCAAATCCAGAAGTAGGCTTGTCGTGATCAGATTAGTGCCTGGTACTGACTTCAGAGCCAAAAATTAAATCAATTAGCACTTCCATAAGATTTGTCTTCCCAGACAGACTTCACTGGTAAACTCAGACACTACATGAAACTAAAAACCTGCAGGAGAACAGTTTAGTCTAGTATAACCTCACACGAATTGGATAAAAATACTCTCTAATGCTACACAGTCTTCAAAAGTGCAAAAACATACAGGACATTAAAGACGTAAGACACATATGCTTGGCAACCCAGCCTCTACCTCTGTGCAAGATTTGTTGATTTTCCCTGTGGATCTACCTTCTGCATATAAGAGCTATAAAGAGCATAGCACAGCTTCAAGTTCATTCAGGCAGCTTGCAGGTATATTTTCTGATGAATACAGAAACTCAACACTTACTGCATCTCAGCAGTAAAGCCCTACCTATGTACACCAGGCCAGGCACAGACCCAGGATGGATTTCCTCAGAATACCCTCCAAAAAAATCACCTTGCAACCACCTTGAGCTATCAAAAGACTAGCTGGCAGCCAACATAAGTACTTTAAGGATGCTAAAATCCTTCCACAAAATTTGTCAGATACTGGTATCAAAAACTGAACGGAAAAAACCCCAAAAATTTAGAATGAGACATCAGGAGATAAATCCAGAATGTTGACACTGCAGCCTGTCAAGTGAAGCATACAGCTAAACTAAAGACTAACAGACAAGGAAGTTCAACAACAACCAGCTACCACCTTCCAGTAATTTACAGCACATTTACCCAGCTGGTAACTGTAGTTTCACAAAAAAAAAAAAAAAAAAAAAATCAAAATAAACCCCACACCCAAACCACCCAATTTCAGAGACTGTTTTTCAGTGTTACATAGCTTTTCTTTGGTACCTTAACCATCTGTTCTGTTCATTGTTTTCACGTAAAAGCAATCTGTGGAAACTAAAACAAAAAAATCACTGGTCTTTGCTAACTGTTCTTTCTCTCATAAGTTTCTTTATCCAACAGCCAGCATGAATTCCCTTGGAGAGTTATTTCACAAAGGCATCCTCTAAAGCCTAGGTCAAATCAGGTAACAGCAGTGCAGTCTCTCCTCCACCAGTGGAGGGAATCACTTGGAAACATCTCTGAATCAGCCAGATCAGTCTAACCAAAACCAGTATTGAAAACAGTTTTGAAATTTATTTAAAAGCCATATCTCACAAAAACAGTGTGAAGCATTTGACTTCAGATTCGTTACAGACCAAAATATGCAGGACACAAAGGACACAAAGCATGGTTTGAAGTGCCCTCCTTGCAGGTACACATTGGGCATTACAAAATCCTTTCCTGTTTTCAATGGTTAAAAAAAAAAGCAACACCAGACAATAAAACTCTTGTACTATTCCTCACTGGACTCAAGGAACAAGAGAGCACACTCCGAGAAGTGCAGGCGGCCTTCCCTTCCAACCGGACCAAATTCAGCATGTAAAGGTGCCTCATGGCAAGTCCTTTCTGACAGCATCGAAGGTGCTGGCTTTGAGAACTGCTCAGATACTGCACCCTTATTCCCAAATTCAAAGACTGGAAGGGCTCTCCCAGGTCTCTCACTTCTATCCCAAATATACAGGCCCATGTGGATTTCTAACCTAACTTAATTCATTGCAATTTTTACCGTTTGTGTGGTGCCAAAGCTTCTTTAGAAATGCCTACCCAACTTACCCCCACCTGCATTTAGAGAGAGCAGTTGTTCCTCCTCCCAGTTCTCCCCCTGCTAAAATAAACAGTTCTGCATCTGCATAACAGCACTTTTCTCCTTGCAGTCCTTCCTGCTTCCTACCATTTTTCTTAAACCTTGGTGCCCAAGATTCCAAATAAAGCCTCACCACACATAAGGGCCTTGCTGCTCTCCCCTTCTCTACTACATCCTCAAATTGCTTTCACCTTTTTAGTGGTTCCATCATTACCTGCTCACATCATCTGTCATCATTAACCCGGATTTGATGTCTCCTACTAATGTTAAAACAGTCAGGCGAGCTCCTCCTTGAAAAATAAAAATCATCAAAAAAGCCTCTTCCTTACTCTTTCTTTTTGTTGTTAAGGACTGATAAAACAAAATTCTCCTAGAGCAAAACTAGACACAGAAGCCAAATAGTAAGCTAGTATCAGAAAACTTACCATCCAGTGCCAGTTCATTATTAAGGCAAGGAGAGGGGACCCTCTCCATGTCTCCTCCCCTTCTCCCAAACAAACACAAAGAAACATCTCAATGCGTCTCACTAAGAAACATGCTTCTAGCTTGTAAAAGCTGTGGTTACAGCCCATTCATGCCAATGCACATGCTAGAACAGTGGATTACATACAGCTTAAAAAAAATCTGTATTTATTGCAAAAATAGGCTTAAAATTTTTACAGGTCAAAAGCAGTACACCTACAAAAATATAAAAAGACAATTAGAGTGGAAAAGAATATACTGGTATAGTAATTTACTGATTTTGGTTGTCTTCCTCAAAACAAGTTTATTTTTTTGTACTCGTACCAAAAGACTATATGACCACGCTCAAACAGAACCTTCACCGGCCAAGATCTCAAGATGATGCCTACCAGTTCTTCCATGACAGTGCTGTACCTTGTTTTGTTGTGCATTTTTAAACATCATATTTAATAATGATCTTCAGGCATTTTGTGTCTTTGCAGAAAAACACCACCCCGACCCCACACAATAAAAACCAAAAATCCTTCTACCATTTTGAGCTCTGCACCTTGTCACTTGTTATTCAAACAAGTGAGAAGCAACAAGGAACTTCTTTTGAGAGCTCTCTGGTGCAGGAAAAATTTCTCTCAAGAATATAATGATCATACTTGTCACTGCTTGGCTGCAGCAAACTAAAGCTGTTGAAACAAGCAAGATCAAAAAAGAGGTTTCTCGTGCAAGAATATTCACATGAAAACCTTCACTTGAGAAACTGCCTTAGGATGCTTTAAAATTCCAGCTAGTTGAGAGCTTCTTATTTAATGATGCCATATGCAGCAAAGACAGGACTAGTTGGTACCTGGGAACCTCAGTGCTGTGAGTAGCTCAGAGAAATGCTCTGGACCATGCCACCATGCCTGCCTGAGAGCTGTGGGTGCAGACGCACCTTTAGGTGCTGGACAAGCCATGGCTTCCGTCTGGATTGTGAAAGAGGAAATGATGCAACAACAGGACCAAACTACACGTTTGATTTCATCACACTCCAATGAAAACCTCCACGTGCCTTTATCTCAAACATGTTCCGTCCCCTTTCCTCGTGCTGTCTTTTCAATCTTTTGCTCTGACAGGCTGTCAGAGTTGCCAAAATAAATGGTTCTGCTTAGCCATAGACACTATTCAGTACCGCCCTGTGGTGGAATAAACATTTGCATGCTGTGCATGAGACAGTTAGGAACTGGGTAAGACAAAAGGAAAAAAAGAAAAAAAAAGAGAATTGTGAAAAGTACTTTTAAACTAGGTCATTTTTTTTTTCTGCTTGTGGATTAGATGATGCAGAACCAGTAGGGAACAAGTTGCAGGTTGGAGCGAGCAGCATTGCTAGCTAAAATGACTGTAGACCTTCAGCTTTAGACAATGTCTGCTTTTCTTGATACAGAAAGAAAAAGAATGAGATCCAGAACTCATTTTAGATCCTTAATTTACCAGAAGTGATGACTTCGCCTTGTCTGCCTTGGCTTGGCCGAGGTCCTCACAAAGCATTACACTCTGGTATACTTCAGGCAGGATTTGCTGAGTTACTCTCAGAAAAAGAACAAATCAAGCCTTCACGTGAATACCTAACTTCACTGAGACAAAAGCACTCAGTAACGTCCATCAGTAATAGTCACACTCACTGCAAGAAAGGGTTAAATCGTAGAATCACAGAATGTTTTGGGTTGGAAGGGACCCCCAGAGCCCATCTAGTCCAACCCCCTGCAGTGAGCAGGGACACCATTACCAGATCAGGTTGCTCACAGCCCCGTCCAACCTGGTCTTGAATGTTTCCAGGGATGGGGCATCCACCACCTCTCTGGGTAACCTGTTCCAGTGCTTCACCACGCACATTGTAAAGAATTTCTTCCTTATATCTAGACTGTATCTCCCCTCTGTCAGTTTAAAACCGTTCCCCCTTGTCCTGTCACTACAGGCCCTGCTAAAGAGATTTTCCCTGTCTTATAGGCTCCCTTTGGGTACTGAAAGGCCGCCATCAGGTCTCCCCGCAGACTCACCTTCCCCAGGCTGAGCAGCCCCAGCTCCCCCAGCCTGCCCTCACAGCAGAGCTGCTCCAGCCCTCGGGTCATTCTTGTAGCTCTCAAATCTTAGAGACTGGGAAGATGCTAGTAAGTTAAAGTTACAACTCCAGATAACGCCTTGAAAGATTAGGTATCTTAAAGAATAATTTTCAAACTTCTAAAGTTTTACTGAGAAATACAACAGAACCAAGGCTGAATCTACTTTCCATTATATAAATGGGTGAAAATTTGAGGTTGCTTAATTTCCACTGCCCCTGTGTAAGGGTAACGTATTTCACTTTGGCCACTTTGAGGTCTAGACGGCAACGTATCTGTCAATACCTGCAAGTGTCTTAACAGCAACAACATTTAGACAGAACTCCAGTGGTTTACAACTGATTTTCTGCCTTGATTTGAGGAGGATTAGTTCACCACAATAAAAATCTATCACCACCACCATAATTCTGCCTGGAGTCCTAACATCTACATTTTGTACTTGGTATCTAAATACCATGGGGCATGTTTGCTCTTTTGTGGGTCTGTCCATTCCAAAAGAAGTTGTACGTTGCACATTCTTTCCCCTTTTTAAGCTGCATGCTAATACCATAAAGTTAACTAAGAGTTTCCAAGCTATTGCAGAACTGAGCTGCACATGCACTTGAAAAAGCACTGAGCACTTTACATACTTGCTTCCATAAGGCCTCTAAAGGAGTACTTTTAAGCAAATTACACCTGGCACTGCACTGATGCGCTGGAATGGAAAGGCATAAGGCGTCCTCTCCTCGAAGCGCACTCGCACAGCGAGCAGCATTAAAAAAGCTGAAACCGTTCAGCAGCCTTCCCCCACCATTTCTTTTCCCCCATACAGCAGCAAAAGAACTGACAATAGTGAAGCTCTTTTTGCTTGTTCAGGAAAGAAGCACCTCTGTAATCATATCACAGATGGCATGCTGCACCTACCTACTCCACCCCTCTCTGCTGCCTATAGAGTACAAGTGTCTTCCAGCAGTCCAGTAAAACACTAACCCATTATTTTCCTGTAAGTTCTATACTTTAAACTATGTTTAAAATCAATTTTTTATTAAAAAAAAAAAAGTTTGCTTTTTCCTTTTTAAGGTTAGATTTATTTCCTGCCCACCCCCAACCAATAGGAAACCAGAAATAGAGCTAGTCCCATTTCACTTTCTGGCCACCATTTACTAGAATAACTAGCCAGTATTCAGCTGCAGGTTTAAACAGAAGCCAAAGATCCACCTTATAGATGGAGGCCACCAGTTTTCACGATTCCCTTTTGTTTAATGAAAGCTTACCCTAAGCAAGCCCACCTTCTGGGGCAAACCGATTCTTACGACACCACCAAGCCCTTCCCACCCTGGCAATCATCTTCTCGCTCTTCTTCCTTCCTTGTATTGTGTGTGCAACCCCACAGAGCCATGTCACAGTTGAAACAGTTTGGATAGGACTTCCCTTTCCTACAAGCTAAAGGAACAGGGTCATTCCGATCCCCAACCTACACCCCCGAGCTGATGCACCACCCTTTCTACAAGATCAGGGAGCCAAACCAATTAAACTAGAGAGGTGCCTGCCTCTGCTGCCATGCATATCGCGTCAGTGGTAGAAACAATACACAATGGCATCAGCATGACTAGGCTTGTGAAAGTTAAACTTTGCCCCTTCTGTGTTCCACTACAATATCCAATGTAGTTTGTACTGTACTTAATAAAAACACCACTGGGGGAAAAACGTCCACAGAAAGAGAAAGGTACTTTTATAAGGAGTATCAGATTGAAGTAATAATAAAAGACGCATTTGCAGTTTTGAATATCTTTTCATTACATTGTAATCTAGGAAGTGCACAGTCTCTCTCACCATTATGGAAATAAAAAGGAGCAACTGTACATCCCTACAAGCTTGTCACTGAAAATACACACCAATCTGAAACTGAAGCAGTGAGGTTGCTACTAAGGTAAATGTGGACTCCAAGCCATTTCAGGTTCAGTTCCAAATCTGGCTTCGCTTTCTGTATTTCAGTGCAGAAGGTCAGAAGTTTAACAGTAGTTTTTCTTCTCTAGAAGTAAAGTCTTGGTTTTCATCCTATTTTTTTCCCTATTTCACTTACATTTATTGTATAGGTAAATAAGCCTTGTGAGAGCAGTTAATATATGTGTGCCGTAGCAGAAAACCACATAATTAAGAACTGGCTATTCAACAGGAATGCTATTATTTTTATGCTCATGTTGACTTCCAAATAAAATTCATTTCTTTGCCTTACCAAAATTTTTTCGAGTACTTAAAAATGAACTCAAAAGTTGAATAGCCTCTTCATCAGTAGACAAATTTGTCACTTTTTCTATGCTAGAAAAAGTCATAGGTACTTTGCTAATAAAATCCCATAGACTGGATTTTTTAAAAAATATAATTTGTAAAGAAAACATTAAAATAAAGAGCAAGATAAACATAACTGCAAGCAACTAAAGCATACTGAAAGATAGATAAACCAGCATAACTGAGTAAGTAATGCCCTTTTTCACCGGTTTAAATTTTTTTGAAAAAATTACATCCCTTACAACTCTTATTCATTTTGACAATGTACTTATATCCTGGCCACATAAGATACGTACTTTCCTCCAGCCTGGCTGGTTTGGATGGCAGGAAGCAAGATATTTGTACAAGGAGAGGAATGAAGGGCCAAGAGGCCCCAGAGCAGTTGGAAAGAACAGTTGTTCTGGGTGGAGAAACAGAGGAAGGGGGCAGAGGTGAGATGAAGACCTTCCCAAGCCCCATTTAACTCCTTCATTTCTCTTCCTTTGGGCAATTAAAACACAACAGTTCAGTTTTCAACTCATTTCACTTTAAAATCCCTGGACCGAGTCCATACCTGTGCCTGGTAGCTCCTGGGAACAGCTGGTGAGAGCCATGGAAGGGACGGCACACAGCAGCGATCTCCTCATGGCTCAGCCTGTCCATGGTCCCCAGTGCCAACACCACCGACAGACCAGCGAGGTGCAGCACACTGGCTATGGGAGGCAGCTGACAAGCAGGGCTTCTGCTTCACAGAAATTCTGCATTTTCAAAATTAGATTTCAACCCGATCTAAAAAAAACAACAGTCTTCCTTCATCTCCCACTGCAATTTCACATTCATAGCAAGTTTTTACCCTTCAAAATCATCTTTACTATCAACACCAACAAATTCATGGCACCGCTGTAGGACTCACTACTATCCTTACCCCTCGCTACCAACATCAACAACTTCACCACACCATTTATCCTCAACACAGGAATTCAGGCTTTCCCCCACTAGCAAAACCCTTCCTGCAGCTGTTCAAAGGTGACACCATCTTTTCTATTCCAAACATTTCTGATCCTACAGATCAGAGTTTTAAGAGAAATCATCTTAGCTGTGAGAAGAACAGCCACTCTTTTCCCCTTCACTCCATAACAGCACAGCTAAGCAACGATGTCCACATATTCCAGCTCTACATCGGGCAAAGACTTACCCAAACAAGAGGAAGTCATAGCTACCCATGCAGAGTAGGCTTGCAGCTACTTCTACACAGGGAACAAACATACCACACAAAATTGCTTTACGTTGACAGAGTATCTATCTAGGACTATGTACACCAGGGACAACTAGGCAGTACTATCATTCAAGAACATTGCTCAACACCTAGTTTTCTTTAAGAAGACTGAAAAAGTTTTTCCAGCAATGTTTGATTTTGTAAAACTTTGTTCCAAATTTAAATTTTGGCCCCAACTGTATCAACAAGCATTCAAGAGGGACTAAAAGACAGGTATATGCCTACTCATCTTTAAAGACTAATGCTTATCATCTTAAAGGTACTTGGGTGTCATCCTGAACTGTGATGGTAACTCTTGGGCAGCTGGCTATGCGGCAGCATTTCAGCGCTGCATACAACACCTCATGACAGGCTTTCAGAAGCTGTTTGCTGAAAATGACAGTGAAGATGTTTAGGTGCTCCTGCAGCTTACAGGCTGCTTGTAGCTGATGGATCAGGTCTATCTGCCTCCTCCTCCTCCTTCTACTTAGGAACATAGCCACCTTACAGTGGCTGAAGTTGTTGGTTTGGTTTAGAAAGCCTGTAATCTAGCAGGTAATACATTCCCTCGTCCTCCCGTGCCTCTTTTCCTCCTTTGGAAATGTCTGTGTTCTTGTAACGTCAGCTGGAGGGTGGTCATTGGCCCTGCCATCACCTCCTAGTAACCAGTCTGGAGCCATCCTAGCAACTTGCTAGCTAGTGTTAGAGCATGTTTTTGGATTAATAACCCTTGCAAACACCGAGCTTCTCCCCACTGAACGACAGTGGCTCTTCTGAGCTCTGGTTTGACTCAGGGCACAAGCAGCTCATTAACCATCAGATGATTCAGCACTTGGTGCCTACATTTCTGCTGGCTGTTTTTCATCAGCAACCAGACTACAGCTTTGAAGGTGTATCATTTATATGATACCATCAGACACCTGAAGAGGCACACAGGTGTCCAGTCCCTCCAGCTCCAAGCCGGTACTAGTGTTAGGCAATACAGCCTGCTCCTAAACTCTCCTCTGCACCACATGGCTTTATAATCACATTCTCCACAAAAATCCTGACTGTAACTGTCTGCTGCTTTTTTCTCCAGGTCTTTCAGAAAGAGATCACGCACAGACAAGAAAGGTGTTGAAAACAACATCTCAGGTCACAGAGAAAGGAAGAGACAGGTAACAGGCCCCGAGCAGAGGGAAGGCAATCTCCACTTTTCATGCCCAGGAGAGGAGGGCAAGAGTTTAGTCCCACCAAAACCAGCCATGCACAAAACGCTGTTGGATGCAGCCCCTCCCCACCCCCAACAATCCCTTCTGATTTACTCATGGCCCCTAATCTCATTAGAGTTCCTATAATTAAAGCACCATAATATCTGATTGAGAATATAGTATGTTTAAATTAACTCTCCCAAAGTCCTTTAATATAAGAATGACTGCTCCAAGAGAATTACAAGATTTACAAAATAAAGCATCACTAACAAGCATAGGATCAAAACTGGATTATCAAGTTTCCTAATTTGCATGTAGAAAAAGCAGGTAGTAAAATCACCAAGGTTTCTGTAAGACTTTTACAGCCACTTTATAGGAAAAATGAAAGATGTATAGGTACACTTATATATATAGCTTCAAATACTTACTAGAGAACATATTGTACTTTATAGATGTTAGGAAACAGCAAACATTATTTTGGTCTAGTCAATACTTGTTAAAAAGTGAGGAGTGAGATTGTTGTTCTGAATACCACTTTCAGGTTTACAGATTAGGGACATGAGAAAAAACCTTAACCTCTTTATCAGTCCAGGATAAATTAAATATTAAAAACTAGTTAAACTTCAGGTCTTTTCCATCTCTTCTTAGGTCAAAACTCTTCCCATACCTATGTGTTTATTTTTAAAAGAAAATTTCCTAACAAACCCCACTCCCACCACAGACACACAAATGGACAAAAAGCAAAACCAGGCACAAGTACTCCCTCTGACTCAGAGGTACAAGCAGCCAGGAGAGGTTAGGCAGTGAATCACTCATTTAGCAAATCTATGTGCACACAGTTTCTGCAATAACCTGGGTTTGGTGCCACATTAAATGGAGAGCAAGATGGGAAGTGAAGGACATGTGAATGCAATATTACGTCTGTGAGATTGAGCGCCCCAGTTCTTCCCTCCCCATCCCCAGTTTGTATGCTGGATGCATGAGCATAGAAGCCCACAGCTCCCAGCGAAAAGGGAAATGATTCTTCCACCCTTCTGACCCCAACCTCAGTCGGCATACACTTGAGAGCCCACGGAGATGGCCTTTGTGAGCACCACATTTCAAATATTCACACTCTTCAGCCCCATCTGCTTTACATTCATGATTAAGCACAACAACAAAGAACAGCTTTGGGCTGCAACGATTCCTGGGAACAGAGCTTGTTGGGACCTGAGCCAAGCTCTGTGGGACCCACACCAGGTCTGAGATGCAAGAGCCACAACCTCTTTCACACTAAACCATCACACCTATACCTTCCCTCCCTCCA
Source organism: Podiceps cristatus (assembly GCA_000699545.1). NCBI lineage: Eukaryota > Metazoa > Chordata > Aves > Podicipediformes > Podicipedidae > Podiceps > Podiceps cristatus. The sequence goes on along the minus strand of KL262435.1, from coordinate 2,974 downwards.
TTTCTCTGAGTCCAAGAGAATGAAGTCATCGAAATTTTTTTTGTGAATGGTAGATAAACTGGTCATACTCAGTCCCTGAAAAGCCCTGAGGGGTCTGCAACTATTAGGTCAGGAGAAAGAATAGCTCAATTGAGGCAGAGGTAAAGTTACGCAATTTACCAAAAGTCAGGCTCCAGATCAGCCTGGGAGCTCCAGGCTTGCCTGCTAAACTGCTGCTTCAGCCATTAAGTCTTTGAAAGGGATTATGCAGCAAGGTGCCAGTGATAAGAAAGACTGGATTTGACCTCTAAGGACCTTCAGATGCAACATTCCTAAATCAATTACCGTCATTTTCCAGCATGCCTGTAACATCATGAGTGAACTCTGTAGTTGCAGCATTTTTCATCTGGATAATCTTCTTTTCAACACTGCCTAAAACTTTAGTTGATTTTCTGATCTATAAAGGGCTCCAAGGCAGAAGTTTTGATGCTGTTACATGTCTGCATAGAAGAAGGCAGAATGCATTAACAGGGTTTTTACTTTGCTACTCCATTAGGCATCATTTCAGAAATCATGAAACCATCATCAAGAATCCTGCGTTCTTCAGTCGGAAAACACATAACGGGCATTAAAAGCAAGATGAATTATTTTAAGTGTTATACTTGTGCCAACATACTCCACATTTTCAGGATGAAAGACCACTGCTTCTCCAGAGACTTAGTGTCAGCCTCTCATACAAAGGGCACAGATTACTACTTCTCCGACAGGGAAACCAGATCTAAACAATGCATATTGCTTCTTGGGGTTTTGTTTTTCAGTTGCTTTTGTTTGTTTTCAATTTCAGATACATTCCTAAATCAAGCTGACTGTATCCAAACTTTGAATCTGTTAAAATTTTTTAAACAGAAACACCTTTTCAACATTTACTCCATTTGAACTTCTGGTAAATTTTCTTTGCTACAAAGTGCTAAGTTTCAAAGATCAAAGGTGAATTTATTTCTATCCTATACTGTCTTTCCACTCATCCTTCCCAGAAACTCCTCCAACGTAACTGACATGAAGCAGCTTTTTCTCCCTCCTCAGGATGAGTTACAGGGTCCTTCCCCAGCACAAAGGAAAGATATATCACTTCTTGCTCTTCTCAAAGAAACATCACTTTCTTGTTCTTTTCAAAAAAGGAAGATAGGGGAAGAACACATGGGACTGTTATTTGCGGGTATTTTGCTTCCTTTTTCCCTGAATAAATTTATCAAGCAACTCAAATTCTGCCTGGTCAAAACAGCATCTCTAACGATGTGTCCACAGAAGTGCTCTGTGAATCCCCCTCCTCCGGATCAGTATCACAGAATCGTAGAATCGGTCAAGTTGTAAGAAATCTTTGAGATAAGAGTCCAACCGTATCCCTGCCGCAGACATCCCCTCCTCTGCATCTGAATCCCTGACCCATCTTCTGCTCACAGGAGAAAGCACCCATGCGGCTATCTGCCAAGCAGACCTTTTAACAGCTGCTGGGGTAAGCTTTGCAGAGTGCTCAGCAAGAGTAGTGGCCTCCTTGAATAACGTATCCCTGCATATGCATCCCACAGCTGTGCCAGTGCTAAATGCACTTCATGGGGCATAAACCAGGTATACCTGGTTTGCAGGCCAGTGAGCTGTTCCAGCCACCAAGCTGCTGGACCATCCTCCAAGAGCCCAGCCAAAACCGGGCAGAAGAGTTCTTCGGTATGGCTTTAGCTACCAGATCACTGTAAGCTACTCTCTGTATTGCTTTAGCTCACAGCTAATATTGAACCTATTTTGGGGTTGGGCAGAATCTTGCTCTGATACAACTTTTTCCTCAAACCTTGTAAGATCCTACAACCCTTCCTACTCAAAGCAAACAGGTCAGAACAGGCACATCTAGTGGCATTTCAACTATTTTAGACAAATTATACCCTAAACCCACCTCTTTTTCACCACTGCTTTTTTTAAAAAAAAGGGGGGAAGGAGGGGGGCTTAGATAACCAAATTCAGTGTTTATGCCTACACTGCAGGCATCTGAATTTCATCATCTGAGATCATTACTGATGACCCAGCCTGGCTACTCCTTGAAATGTTTTATTACCTGTTCTACTGGGGAAGAACTACCACAATTCATTGTATCAACTTGCAGAGCAGGCTGCAGGCACCTGCACAAGATAGAGAAGACCACCCTGACATCACACCACTTTGCAATTCCAGCTTCAAAGCAAGACAATATTCTGACACATGACCTCGGTGGCAAATATGAAGGTGGCACAAATGTGCACTGGCAATATGCTCTAAGAACTTGTTGAGAGTTTCCAGTCCACCACTTAACTGCAAACCAAGCCTATCCGGGCTCTGTGCATGAAGCCTTGAGAAGATTAATAAGTGTTTCTGAGTCTTGGTGTTACAGGAGACATACAAGACAACCCTGCCTTTCCCATTCATCAGTTCCTACGTTCAGCCCTTCCTTGTTATCCAAACTTAATGAAGGTGGTCCATAAAAATGCTAGTCAATTTACTACTAGCCAGAACAAATGCTACTAGCGCTGCTAAATGCTACGTAGGCTACCAATGCCTGGCAAGGAGCACGTGCAATTTCCAAGCTGTGAAATGTTCCGTGGTCAGAATAGCCCAACAACTATTTATAGTGCGTGGGGGTAGCTGCAGCCATCCGTCCCGTCCCTATGCGCATGCAGCCTGGTGGGAGCACAGACTGCCCCAGCATGGCTCCCAGCTGCAACAGGTGTAAAAATTCATTCTACCACCACACCAGCATGTCTCCACTGAGCACATCCCCAAAGCTTCTGTTTAATAAAAACATAAAGGTGGTAAGCAAAGGGTTTATTTGGTTTCGTTTCTCCCACATACCCATACTTCTCCCATTGCTCCTTGGGTTTAGGGCATGCCCACACGAGCTGCAGAAACAAGGCACAAGTGTTTTGCCATGCTTAACTAGCTCCTAAACACGCTAGCAAAGACAGAGCTTTGC
>KL262434.1:6709-26285 GCA_000699545.1 Podiceps cristatus | reverse complement strand
AAGAGTGAGACATCGGGAGTTTTTAAACCACTAAAATACATTAGCTGAAATCCACTAAAATATTTGGCCATAAATGATGTACCCAGTTTTTGCAACTAAGGTGGACTACAAAGTTCTCCAGTCCCCCTGATGATCAGAACAGCATACTGTTCTAATTTAAAATGCAAATTTGTTAGTGTTTTAGCTGGCATAGTAGAGGGGTGTCTCATTAGTAATGGACATACCTTTGCTTTTCCATTTAGGTAGCTCTGGCAAAATTCTTTTAGGTTCTCCACAGTCACCTCATCTGCAGGCATTTTGTACTTCGCATCGCTTGTCAGATTTAGGATTCTCACAGCAGGAACATCAACTTCCCTGATGCGAAAATACTCAAAAACTCGTCCATTCCTCATTTCATTAGTATTCACCAAGACAAACATTATCTGATAATAAAGAGAGAGTCATCTGGTTGAGTCGTCCAACTTTGGTTTAGCTATTTTAGAGAAATGGACCATGGGGCTTGGCAGTGGTTAGGATCTAACCTTAAATGCAAGGAATTGTGTAGAACCATTTTTTGGGCTTAATCCAGCAATGAGCAATTTGGTGGACTTTATCATACCTTGATCCTAGTTAATAACAAATGCTAAAGCAGCCAAAAAGAATGGAGCTTCTCCTCTCTGCCCTTTCACAATGGTTTGCTGTCACCTATTTTAGTAATACTTCTAAATTACCCCTCAAAGCTCTTACTGCTCTTCCTAATAAATCTTAACAGGACAAAAAAGCTGAAACACTTGTAATCCATGTGTCTTTACCAATACTAATGTGCGATATTTTACTGCAAGATGACTTAGCGTTCTTCAGTGCCTCACGTACTTGGAGCAGCAGTAGCACCACAGTGATTGACAATGGAGAACTGAAATACTTCTGTGTATGAGTGCTATACCTGCTTATATACAGGCAAACATGTATGCCGCAAGCAAGGCTATGCGGATCCCTTGCAATGTTTCTCAGGTTTGGTAGTTGGTTCCAGCTCTTGGTTCATGCAATAAGATCCTCATGGCATTTCCTGGTGGTGGCAGAAATTGCCAGAACCTTGCTAAAACTATGTTTGGTTGGAAGTTGCTCCTAGAAAGATGTATTTGTAAAATCAGAAACAGTAAAATTGTTTGGAGCAGCTGGAATTAGTGTTTGTTTGAATGTAGGTTTGTGTGATTGTTGTGGTTTAACCCCAGACAGTAACTGAATGCCATGCAGCTGCTCACTTACTCCCCCCTACAGTAACCAGTACGGCTTGCCCAGAGCAGCAATCATGGACCAGGAATATTCCCCAGCAGCTATCTCAGTAGCTGCTGGAAAGAAAATAAGCTCCATCCCAGCCAAAACCAGGACAGTGACCTTTGTGTTTTAAGGAATCATTTTCACTTGAAGTTTATTTTTCAGCTTGTATCCTTAACAAATTCAAAGAACAGTTACTGAAAATGTTCTTAAATGGTTTGGTAGACTTAGAAGATGGACTTGACAGTGTCGTTTTACCAGTAATATTGGTGAGAGTTTTTCTATTGATCTTTTGGCATTTGTATTTGCAAAGCAGGGTTCAGCATTACAAACCTTTCCTCTAAATTCCACAGCAGCAGACTTGTAGTTTTCATAAATCTCATTGAATGTCTCAGAGTTCGTTGGGGTGAACAGCAGGATGTGATTTTCAACAGGCACATCAAAAATCTTCACAGATGTCTGGGAAACAAAAGACTCAACATCTGTTCCACTCTTTGTAAGTAGAATAGTGAATCAGAGGCTCAGCGTATCAGTATCATTCAGTTCTGCTATTGCAAATTTTACTTTTTAAGACTCAGTTCCCAATCATTTCCATAACTGTTGGATTTTTTTTCATTATTTTAAAGACGATAAAGTGAGAGGAATCAGCAGCTGCTGTTTTCTCTGTTCCAGGAAAAACCTCATCATTATTCATAAATTTTTACAGTCAGAAGGGACTGTTGTGATCTTCTAGTATGACCTCCTATATAAAACACACTGAAGAATTAATGCTAAAGATGTGCTGGAAGTAAAAGGTGGTGTTACCCTGGAAGGGCCAAGGGCAGCAGCTGCAGGAGATAGACACGGTTGGGGTACTTTCTTCCCTTCCGAGTGGCATCAACAGTTTATGTCTCCTTCCCTGCACAGAGCTGCCCTTTTTCTCATGCCACCTTGTGATCAGCGGCAATAGGGTGTCCCCCAGGCAAGCAGGTATTTCCGTGCCTTTCCCTTCCTCGCTGCACTAGCAGCAGTTATTGCTGGTTTCCTTCTTTCTTGTCTGGGCCCAGAGGACCTGGCTGCTGTGTGGGAGTGGAAGGGCTGGAGCCAGGATTAGGGACTGACCTTCCAGCCTCCCACCCCACCTAGCTGCTGCTGCAGCAGCCCAGGCCTTTGTGTCGGCTCCACAGGAGGAAGGTGTTTGCACATTCAGGCAAGTTCACTGTTTGGCCATCTGTTCCCCTGTCTCCTCAAAGAAACAACATTTTGCCAGAGGGAACCATCATCTGGCCTGGATTAGACCAAGAGCTGCCTGGTGGGTTCTGCTGGTGTTTCTAGACGTGTTTAGGGCTGGCCTAGTCAACCAAGCAAACAAAATTCTCAAACTCTTAAGGAGCAGACTAGCTCGCTAGATCTCTTTCTGCGTGGGTTCCTGTCTTTCCTTTCTCCTGTAGCTTTTGTTAATACAGTGAAATACACATACCTCAAGATTATATTCTGTGACCAAATCCAAGGTAAAGGTTTTGATTATCCTTGTTAGATCCAGTTTGTTCTGTCTGCCATCTTCAAGCACTTCATTATGCACAGGTTTTCCCTTAGACAAATTGTGAAGTTTGTGAGGTTGTTGGCCTTTTTAACTATAGGAGCAAAGAGACTGTCTTTACTCTAAAATCTTGTTCTCAGCTTTGCTATTTCATGTTCCTCAGTAACTGAAATTCCATAACTTGTAAATGTCACAGCTAGATAACAGAAAAAGATTATAGCTAAAATTCCAGGTATGCTGACAGTTTTAATTTGCTCAGTAATCTTAACATACTGCAAGATCTTTTCTGTATCTGTACACACTGTGACATACGCTTACTCAGGATGTCCTTGGTCTGACTACTTCATAGCCTAAATGTTGGTGCTACTTCTGTGTAGTTTTGTTGTTCTTGTTGGCCGCTTCTGTTGCGGCTTGGAAAGAAAGAAGATTCCTGGCCAAAAGCAATACAAAGGAAAAGAGGTGAACATCTGCGAAATTCACTGAACCTGGCAGCATGTGTTGATTAGAACATGGGTTGGAAAAGAAAATTGTCTCATTCAGATCCTTAAGTATAAATGAGGGGCCTGAGTGTAGACAGATAGACTGAAAGTATCAGTTGCCCAAAGGTTGCTGTTTGCCTCCTACTTGTCTCTCTTGTCTGTAAATGTGATATTTTTTGTGTTAAGCTGTTTGAATTTCACCTAGGGAATTATTTAACCTGAAAAAAAACCCAAATGCCTTTCCATAGCCCAAAGCTGCCACAGCAGCTCACTGTACCTTGCCTGCTAGGCTTTTGTACTCCTACCTTCTTAAACACAACAAGAGTATTCTTTTGGATGCCGTAGTTAGCACAGACGTCCTCACTGGCTGTCATCCCGAAAGGCATCTCTGGCACATCTTTTGCTGTCTCACAGAAAACTTCCACACTGTCATTGTGAAGTTCCTAGGCCCAGAAAGAGTATTTATTAAGACTGTGTTCAGCATCCTGCTAGGATGTGTAGGAGTGAGAGCTACAGGTGAGGCAGGCCTGTAAAGGCTTGTGAGGGTAGAGAGGAGAGTGTAGTTGTAAAGTGGGTATAGCTTGCCATGATTATCTCCAAGGAGGGATCTTCACAGTAGGGGTGATCCTAGGAGTGCTGTGACACCGCTATTGTGTTCACTTTTCCAGCTAATGTCAACTGGCCTGGGTCAATATGGATGGCATATGGTCCCCTATGTCCTTCCTACACTGATCGCATCTGCCCTGCACTCCCCTGGCATTTCCACGCTCTGCAAAGACTTCTGCAGATGGGGAGGGACCATGGCAACAGCTGTTCCCCTGCGGCAGCTCGCCCGCAGGATGTGATGAGTTAGGGAGGAGGGCTCTGCTTGCAAGAGGACCCGGCTGACGTGTTTGGTGCTTTAACTGAGTGCTCTTCTAGGCAGAGACCTTGACTCCTACATCTGTCACATAGTCACTGTGCTATCCACCCTCAAACTAATAGTAAATAAGCATGATGAAAGGCAACTGCTTTCAGATTTGATTTAATCAGACAATTATTTCATGCTAGATGAATAGTAATTTATATGGCGAGACCTCCCAACGCATCCTGGCACTCACACTTGTGAGCAGTCTGTGACTAATAGAAGGCCAAATACAGCTCTTTATTTACTTGGACACTTTTCTTGGCTTCCACCCATTAAATTTGTGACATGCCCTCGCTCATGGTCATCAGTTGTCATTTCAGCCCTTGAGTGAAATCAGAGTCCAGTCAAACACATGCACAGGCACTATCTGCTATCAGCGTGGTTCAGGGAACTCTCCAGCATCACTGCGATAGCAAGGGCTTCTCAATCTGGCCCAGCACCAGAAAACTGCCTTCCTTTATAAATGGCTGCAAGCAGATTGCTGCAAAGCAAAATTCTGGGCACTCTGAGAATTTTCACAGTTTGTCCTACTACGCTGAATGTGTTTGTCAGCTCTGTCACTATGGGGCATGTTGGTAATGAATCCTGTTTTCTACATCCATAAAAGTTGGACTGTCCACTGTAGCCAGCACATTTGGGACCTTATCAGTTCAGATATGAGTCCAGACACTGTGTTTTTAACTGGGCAAAACGTCTCTTAGAGGTTAATATTTTGTGACTTCCTATTCATGCAAATATCTTAGCTGGCAGGAGCTAAAACCCACAGTTAGCATGATATTCCCAGAGTTGTGCTCTGTCCTCCCTGAGTTTCACTGAAGTTGTTTAAATCATGAAATGGAAAGATAAAGAAAAGGCACTCCAGTATATTAGACAATATTTACTGCTTTTTTGTGGATGTAAGCAGGAAGGGAACATTCTATCACCACAACAGCCTGCAACTGTTCGTGTCTATGATTTTATTCTGTGTTTGAATAGAAATACAGTGATCAGGTAACCCTAGATTTTTAGATCAGTTACAACTCTGGGCAGAGATTGCAACTTTTTGCATTTGGAGACTCCAGTAGTGGTATAACCTACACCAGCAATGGGTCAACTCTCTCCAAACATGGAGTTAAGTGAGAATAGGTAGGTCAGTAGTTCTACTCTCCTCATATCAACCACCACGTTTGGGACGGTTTGGCAGAAGCCCTTTTTCTAGGATACAGGAAAGTCTGCTGTGACCAGGGCTCTGCAAACACTGCTGTAGCATCATGCTCTCAGAGGGGGAGGTCTCTGTGCCTGAGTAGCTGTTCAGGAAAAGCGCTGTAGTGTGAGAGGTTCTTATCTCTGCCTGGGCTCCTTATCTAGAAGTGTGAAAATGTAGATAGAAACAATTAGATTTAAAAAAAAAAAAAGGCAGAGAAAACCAAGGACCCGGGTTTTTTAGGCGAGTTCTAAGTCTTTTGGATGTGTGGGATTTGGTGGCAATGGCACGCAGTATATCCCAGTCTGAACAGAAACCAGCATTTTGAGTTTTCTAGTGAATTACCTTAAAAAAGCCAATCACTGCCAAATCATCAGCATGTATGATGGCTTCAGCCTGATCAGTCGAGTTGATTAAAACAGTGCTAGGTCCTGTTCTTCTTTTCACCCATGTAATAAAGGCTGAGGCCTGTCTGACTCCTGTGGAAGGAAGAGGGAATTAAAATGACCATTAAAATGAATGACAGAAATTTCTGTGCGATCAAGTTAGATGCCATGGAGGCACAGAAGGTTGCTGAATAGAAATTGAACTTGGCTCCTTAGGACTGAGTTCAAAGTTGATTCAAAGTGGTCTTGGGGCATCCAAATTCAACCTCAGGTTCTGGTCACCATTTAAACTCTTGCCAACTCTAGAAGATAAACAATGGATCAGTACTGTGTTTTCTGGGACCTCTGCAAATGGCTGTATGTCCAATTAAATCCTTCATCACAGATGGAGAATAGAGATGAGGAAATACAGACCAGTAGAAAACCTGCTTTGCATGGCTGTATGTGTCCCAAAATCACAGTAAACTATAAAGAGCTAAGGCCTGAGGTTTAATCCAAAATGACTTCAAACCAATTGCAGATTTTATTGAACTGTCTGTTCAATTAGATTAGGTGTCAGAATTGTTCCTTCGGTGCTGCAGAAGAGATCTGATAGGTACAGAAATATGTTAAAATTCCTCTCGTGCTGCAGCTTCACTTTTCAGTTTAGACCTAAGACACAAGGGTGAAGTGTCAAAGTTGTCCTTTAATTCTGTATTATATCATCTTTTGTGTTCCAAATTATTGCTACCAGTTTTACTGAGATTAGTCAGTTTATTTGGTAAATTCTCTTTAAGCTTTCAGCAGTTTTAGGAATCTTGAGTCTCTGAAAAATATGTTTTCTTGCTATCATGTTTTCAGAGGAATTGGAGCCACAAATTGAGGCTCAGGAGATTAAAATCTCAGCCATGAAGTAGCCCTTTCTTCTCTTTTGAGTATGAATCCTTGTTAGACTAAAGCAAGAGTCCAGCAAAGGGTTAATAAAAATTGTGTAATGAAAAGAAAGTCTGTATGCTGTGAAGTGCTGGAGTCAAGATGTACAGTACAAGTGGATTATCAAAGATGCAAGTCCTGGTACTGTGCATTTTAGCAATATGACAAGATCAAAATTGAGTCAGACCATTTTACTGCCATCAAGTCATTTTGCAGTGGGCTGCACAGCAACTAGTTTAAAACACTATTTTTTTAAGGTGAAGTAGGCAGGTATCCGCTCTGGAGTGTATAGGCTGCAGAGTAAAGCACAAAGCAGTAACTAGTGGCCACACAGTGCTTGACTTCTGCTGTCTAAATGCAGAATTGAGCTCTTGCAACTTCTGTCAGCCATGTAACCCCTCGGTGTATTTTTCATGTGGTTAATCTTTCTATTGGGTTGCTTTAAACAGCCTGCGTAGCTTGTTTCTGGCCTTGGAGTTGTATGATGATTTTTACAAAGCCTAGGGTTTGGCTGTCATGGTATGTTCATTGTCAGGACAGCCGTTCAAAAATGCCCTCTTCCATAAAATACTTGAGTGGATTCCTTGATTTAAGCGAGGTCTGCTGTTTCTTTTGTGGAGAAATTCACAAGCTCTGTAGGAAAAGTCGTTGAGTGATTGCTGCACATTTTCAGTTACCAGTTCTCAATGGTTTTAAAGTCATACACGATAGGTGAGATTTTACTAGTTGTTGTACATAAGCATTTACCAGTCAACAAAAAGTAATTTAAGTTGCTATTGGTGGTACATGTGTTCTTCTATCTTGTACAAGTCTCAGAGCAGAAGCCAGTTTCCTAGTTTATTGCGTCTTGCTAGGAAGTGTGTCTTAAATAGCAGCTCTCTGCTGAAGGGTGACTATGTGCATGTCATGTTACGATACTCTGTATTCACTGGTTTTCACAAGTGTACCTGTCTAATAGGTTTGTCAGTTTAAAAGAGGTTTTCTTGTCAATGCTATGAGACTGAAGGTGGGTGCTTTCGCTGTTGTCTGTCAGCACCTCTAATAAAAGTTCGGTATGGCAAATCACGCTTTCAGTGGCAGTTGTGCAGAAGCTGCTGTTCACACAAGTCTAGATGATAGGAACTTGGTAAGAAATTCAATAGCAAGGAGGAGCAAGTTTCTAAAAATACTGAAGATCAGCTTTTTGTTCAGCAGTTACAAAGTCAGAGCACTCAGTTGTGTACAGGCTCAGGAGGCAAACTTCAGGATTCTTTGTTGGTTGTGTTAAACTTGTGACTCAGCTGCATTTGCTCAGACTACACTAACAAATGCTTGGTCAAGTCATGCAGTTTTTGTCAACTCTGTAAAAGTTCATCATTTTAGGAGAAAAAAAAAATACCTGTCTTGTATATATTTGCAGTACAAAAAGAAAACCCCTCTAAGACCTGGATTTCCTGGGATTGCTCAAGTCAGTGCTATTCCAATATTGTTGTCTTTGCTTAATAACTTTCCATAAAAGATTTCAAATTATTCCATGGGTTTTTCTGAGCCACATATGAGCTCCCTCTGATGGCTAAATTGCAAAATTCTTTTCCTTGGTTTAGGAAGTACACCTATGTGCTAACAAACGTAGTGAATTCATTGTTAGATGCAGAGAGTACTGCTCCAGCCTACTTCTGTAGGCATGCTACCCGTGGGAATTGCAGTAAACTAGAAGTGCAAACGGAGCAGGTTCGGGACAATTATTTTTTGGTGTAACTTGTTTATGTTTATTGTAGTAAATGGGAGTAAATCATCTTGTTGGGGTGATTCTCTCTACTCTGAATTATGCCAGCAATGAATTGGCTGTGTGACCTAAACACAGAGAAGTATATTCAGTTCTACACTTGGAAGATGAATTCAAATCCAAGTTCTTGTATTGGTACAGAGGTAATTGTATGTTTAAAACCAGAAAAAGCAGTTTGCTACTGCTACCTTGTGTATTCTTTATCTGAGCATCTATATTTTTCTTCTCAGCAGCATAATAGATCTCTATGTCCTGTCATTGCATATGATTAGCTTATCAGCGCATAAGACAGTTTACCTTTGCAGTCTATAGGATCTTCCCTGCTGCCATCCACAAACAATTTCACAGTAGGAAACTCTCTAATATTAAATTCTTTTCTCAAATCATGTTGGTGTGTGACATCAATTTTGCCAAACTGGATTTTTGGAGCTTCTTTTTTAAGCTGTCGTGCAGCCTTGGCAAATTCTTCAGACATATTCTGAGATGACTGAGATAAAGAAACATCTGGAAAGGGTCAACCAAAAGAGAATGGGTTACATAAGCCACAATGTGAAGCTTTCTAGAGGAGGTTGTTGTGTCAAGTAGTAGCTAGAGGGGTTGAATAAGGTCTTTTATGACTCAGAAATAAATGAGAAATTATCTTTACTTTTTTACTTCTTTATGTTGATGCTAATTGTTCACCACTCCACATGTCCTCCGACCAGTCATAGTGAAAAACTAGTAGGATTGCAGTACTCTTCTATTGGGAAGAAATGACGTGGAATTAAAAAAGTAATTTGACTGACTGACTATGCTTGGTATGAGTTAAAGGGAGGTCAAGGGTAGAGTTAGATATTACTCATATTAGGAGTCTTTGATAAGATATCATTTTTGTAAGCACTTCACTGAGGCAAAGCTTTGTAATGCAGAAACTACTTTTCCAGATAAGATACGGAGGAGGGAAGGAGAGCAACAGAGTACGTCTTTTAGAGACTGGCAGCATACTTCTACATGCTGTGCTGTGTGCCAGCCCTTCTCTGGCTCAAATGGCAGTTTGTGTGTTTGGAGGAAGAAGGGCCATCCTGATCTGGGCCCTGGTGTTATAAATTACATTAACATGAAAAAAGGACAAGAGAAAGAAACTAGTCACACAAATCCTGCTCTGTATTCAAAGTCAAATAAGAGGTAGAGGTCTGGAGCTTTACAGTTTTGCAATTTGGGTTGAAAAGAAAATGAATTCTACTTTCTTTTGATAAAATTGAGATACCCTATCTCGTTAGATTAGTTTTATTACAAAGAGTAAAGCTTTTTTTTTTTAACATTCTGCACAGAAAATTTTTAGTTTCATCAATGTACTTTTCAAATGGGAACAGATGACAAAACATCCATTTAATCTTGGGTTCATACATTTATGTGTTCGTGTGTGTGTGTGTATACACACAGTCAGATACTTCCACAAGCACGCACACATATATGCGCCAAAGCATAAATCTAACAAAGTGACTGTCTTCTGTTCTTTCACAAAATTACAAATGCACTTCTATACAGCCTACCTGGTGACAATGTTGCCCAACATAATTATAACCAGAAAGTGAATGAACATTTCTATAGGAGTTCTAATAAATGAAAGCTGTAACTCAGCACTGTTAGATCAGTGGTTTTATTTCTTGCATTATTCATCCTTGCTCTCAGTCCCAGCCATCAATCATTTTCTTCCACCCAAGAGCTATGAGGAGTGTGAAGAATAGCATTAAATAATGTTATTTTCTCAAAATATTAACCTGATAGGCCCTTCCAAATTCTTCCACATATAAACCCATCTTGGCTTAGGCTCACAGAAACCCCAGCACTGGAACAGCTGCTCCAGCTGCTAATATGCCAAAGGGGATTCTTGTTAGTAGAATAAAACTTAGTGTCTATTCAAGGGGCACTGAGATACCATGGTGATGAATAGAAGGTACTTCTCTAAATAAAGTAAATGAGCCGTAAGGCATCAGTCCAAAGCAAATTGTATTCTAATTGCCTGTAAAATTACTGTTTCATCAAATAAATTTCTTTTTATTTTACAGAGAGATTTTTAAAGAGATTTTATCCTAACTTCAATTTCCTTTTTCCTAATTATAAAAATGGTCTTACAAACCTTTTCTCCAACAAGTTTGTAATGTGTTATCTCCCAGCACAAAAAAAACCAAAACCAAAACAAACAAACAAAAAAGTGGTATCTCAAATTGTATCAATATGCTCTAGAGGTAACTGAAGAAAACCGTGATATCTATTAGAAGTTCTGACCTATCAACATAAGAAATAGCATGTCTACCCTATAAAAATACTGCTGCTTCTAGGGATACTGTGTTGAGCCTTTATGAAATATATTTGCTTAAAAGGTTGTAAAGATAGGTGGAATTTAATAAAACAAGTGTTACTTGCTATGCAATTTGAGTGCCTGTACACCCTGCATGTGGCAAGGTTTGCCCAGAACAGTTAGACGGAGTTACTGGGATTTCCAAGAGGAAGGTGTATTGCTCTGGGCAGAGTGCTGTTGGAAGAACAAGCAGGAAGCCACATAGCAATTAGGGATCCAGCACCTTCTAGGTAATTCCAAGGCAATGTTTTACACCAGAGGCAATCTCAATATAATGACTTTTTTCTAATAACCTAAGGTTGCAAAGCTGTTTTACCACAGATGGGAATTTTGAGGATCAAATGCTTATTGAACCGTGAAATGGGACTCTCCTGGGAAGGGGCAGAAGAAATTGCTGAAGTCCAGACATAGAAGCTGAAGACACTTAGAGGCTTCACAAATACACAGAGAATAATAAGCTTTATGGACATTAGACATGTATGTAGAGTGTCTGGGGGGGTTTAGATTAAATTTTTCTCAGAAATATTTCAATACCAAAGAAATACCTGTTTAAGAATGATCACTCATCACTGAATGACCTGAATAGGCAGAGTTGCAGGTAACTAGTAGTGTAACTAGTGTGTTTAGATAATGAGAGTTGGCAGAGTTAGCTTCTGGCTGGAGCTGGGAGAAGTGCATGCCTCCATCGCCTAAGAAGTAATCACTGCACTCAGGGACACGGAGAAATCTGAGTGCCATTAACCTGGTAACTGTGAGACAGAAGTTCAGTGAGTGAACAGCCTTCTTCATCAGACAGATAAAAACTGTTTCCTTGACTACCCAGAAAGCATGTGGAAACATCCATCACACACCTTTCTCCTGCTTTCCTGAGTGATTAAGACTCCTCTTCAGCTTTCCATCAATTCCTTTTCATTCCACTCATTCTCTCTTTGCCACCCAGGTGCTTTATTTTTCAAGTTGCTTGAGTGTTGCAGGAAATCATCACTCCTTTTATTTGGAGCCTTTTCTTGAGTTTTGTTTTCCTTCCTCTGTTTTAGATTGTTACTGACACTGATCGCTTTAGGCCTTGGGGTGAGGAAGCAGCTGCTGAGGCTAACAGCATCACAGGCTCCAGACTTCAGAAGAGCTGACTGCTGGCAGAGTATGAGGGCAGACAGATGAGAGGTAACAGAGTTGGTGGCAAGGTCACCAGAGAAGACATGCCTTGGTGGTGGGATGCCCATGTAAACCAGCGTGCTATGCCACAGCTGCCAGAAGGGAGCGGCCCTTCAGAGACTGTCAGCTCAGAAGCAGCATTGTATTAGAACAGCAGACTGTCTTCATTATCAGTAGTTTTGTTTGTGTTGTGAGTAAAAAGAAGGACAATTTAAGGGTTTATTGAGAGTTTAAATTTTTTTTTCCTAGATAGTGTTTTCGATCTGTCTTTTGGAAGCATCATTGAATTCCCTTTCACACTCTGTCATTGCTATTTTGTAGTGTCCTTTTCAAAGCAGATGTCAGCCTCCAAAGGAGGATCTTACCAGATTGCCACAGTTTGATCATGGGTACAGAAGATCCTGAAAATAAATTATCCAGCATCTAACAACACCTCAAGCTCTTTGGCTCAGATATGGGAAGAATTAAAGGGCCACAGAACCATGGGAGTATACTGAAAGTGAAGCCTGACAAATTGAAAGGGAATACAGATTTTTTTTTTTAATCAGACCATTAAAAATGCTGGTTTTCTTTACAGCTCAAGCCACTAGCAGTCTTGTTCTATGTAATATAAAACATTTTGTGAGAAACCAGTCCCACTCCTCTGAAGAGCTTACAGCATGACTATGTAAGGATCAAGAACAAGGTGGGTATCATTATCTCTGTCTAAAGCCAGACCAAATGGATATGGCAAAAGTGGGAAGAGAACCAGAAATCTTGTGCTTTAAGAGACTATTTCTCTTGAGCATAGCAATAACCTGAGTAAGCTGCTGCTTTTTTTTCCATAGTGCACCTTACTGAACTAAAATATAATAAAATGTGGATAGAGAAAAATTTTGCTGATACATAAATATGTTTAATAACCCTAAAGCATTCTTGAAGTGAGTATATATGAAAGCATGCTGAGTTCCTCCTTTAGCTAATTGCTGGTGGCCTTCAGTTTCATTCTGCAGCCTATATCGATGGTCTAGTGATTGCTGCAGTCATTGTGAGTATGCCTGTTGTCATGCTAAATACTAATTTCCTAGCTGTTAGTTTCTGGCATGGTCAGAAAGTAATTTTAGCAGTCCCACTTTTCATCTTCTGCATAGGCTGCTTTTACAGTTTCGCTACGGATACATAATTTTCTCTGTAGAAAACTCTTGAAGGATGGATTTGTGTTTAACATATTAGAGTGGAAGGATGTTAATCTTGCTGCAGTTACAAACTTTCTTGTGTGACCTTGAATTCGCTCATTCTCTTCTACAGTGAGGTACAGCGCATAATCTCCTGTGCCGACCTCTGCTTTTAAACTGAGGTAATCTAATGTTTCAGTTCACTTGAGATCTTCTCCTATGCAAATATCAAGGATTATTCTACAGTCTGGATCCTTATTCAAAGCAGTCAATAAAATAAGCGTGTGTAAGAGACACCTACATAAGAGACCCATGCTAATCAGTTCCACTATTTTTCGCACCACGCTAGGTTCCTGTAGAAAGCTTAGTTGTTAGAAATACCTGTTCTGGGTGGTTTTGAACTGTTTGCATTCACCTCGTGGTGAGGAGACCACTGTGTACTGAAATCATTTCTTAGCACAGGAGTGAGTATGCTTTGGATGTTGGCTTTATAAGTGAGCTGGCCATCTGATCTATATAATTGATTTAAGATCAGTCATGCCCACCTCACTTTCTAGAAATCTATCTTTATGAACTATATATATAATAGGCAGCAATTTCTGTTTTGTTTTTTTTTTCAATAACATCACCTCAAGCTTTTGTGCCTTGAAACCGAGATATTTGTCTTTAAGAGTAACCCCCGTCTTGCCTACTAGATGTCATTATCTCAGAACAGATTGTAAGTCACAAGCTGCAGGAATCTTATGTCTGACCTGGTGCCTCACTGGGTATACAAATGTTCTGCTAGAAAAGGTAAACATTACTTTTTCATAAATGAGAGTGCACTTGGCACACAAAGCAGCAGTGCAAGGTCAGCACCGCTTGTCCTGTTTATCCTTAGGTTATCCCTGTGTTTATCTAGGAACTGAAAACTTTTTACTGGAAAGGACAGGAGCAGACATTCTCAGAGATCTGAGTTGCCAAACATTCACTGGGGTCTGGGCCTTTTCCTGAATTTTTCTGATAGGTGGGAGAAAGTGGCATTAGTGTGTGCTCTACACCCATTTTGTGTTTCACAAAGTCTACCACTAGCCAAGTTAAATGCTTACAGAACAAGAGCTGTAAGGGACTTGGAGAGGTCGTTGGTCTGGCTTAAGGCAAGTTAAACCAATCTTGACAGCTATTTGATTAATCTGGCTCTAAATATTGCCATGAATCTCCATTCATGGCACCCTAGGCATGATCCTCCAGTGTATCACTAGCCTTCCAGCTAAATGATGATCTTTATCCCTGGCTATGCTGTCTGCTGTGTTTAAACCTATTATATTGCCAGTGAAAATGAAGAACAGTTTTAATACCCGCTTCTTTGCAGAAACAGTGTATTTGGGTACATTTAATGTGTCTTCTCTCAGTCACAGTGTGGACAGTTGCTGATGTGGCCTGATGCACTGTATTTTACCCCTGGACTGGAGTGTGTTGTGGACTATTTCTGCCTCTTTGGCCTGGGAAAGCCTTAAACGTGTAGGGTATTCACCGTACCATTTGGGGGATCTGAGGACTCTTCTTGCATGGAGAAATATGGGACAGTTGCAAAGTCCTGCGAAAACCACACTGACAGAAAATTGGAAAGGTTTATGAAAGGCTTTTGAAGCAAAATGACATAGGAGATAAGCTTTACTGTGTTCAGGCAGTTGCTGTCCCTGGGAAAACTAGAGTAAGCTAATACAAGACTTCAACTGGTTACAGGTTGCAGTGGTGTACGGCAGCGCTGTTTGTGTTTATAAGTGTAGGAAGTTTATTCTCCCTGTGATGAGGATATTTGTTAGACTGCTTGAGATTTTTTGTTTGGTTGGTTTTTTTAAGCAACAATATTCTGCAATGGGAGTCAACACAGGGACTTATATTCAACTTACATAGACTGTAAGCAAGTAGAAGTCTCCCATGCAGGCAACACTGATGTAAGGTCTACCTTCTGCTGGTGGCAAGTGCTCTATATTCCTTGTACTAATAGGCATCTGCGTGATATTTAGATCAGTTTAACGTGGATGGAAAGATGCCACAGACTGCAGCAGAAGATCACTTTCACATGAGCTTTGAGGGTAGGTGTTCCTAGCACGTGCAGGGCACGTAACTCAGCTGGGCAGGCAGCAGGGCTCACGTCCACGGGAGAGTAAGCACATTGCTGTGTGCTGCCTGCGTTGTTTTCAGATGTTCTCTCTGCCTTCCCAAAACCCAAAGAGAAGCTGGAACCTCTGTTCCTGTGTCCTCCTTCAACCTCTTTATGCTGCCCCTTCAGCTATTTTCTTGCTGCACAATGCAGTTGGGATGAGGGCAGAAGAGTGCTGGATTTCTGGGTCATTACTTTGTTTCCATGCTGGGTATTTGCCCTGTGTACTTTGCTCAGCTTGCTGGGGTAGCCTGATACTGCTTGGCAGAAAGTCAGCATATGTTTTTATAGTAAACCTTGCCTGAAAGAAGGCAGACCTGGGACAGGTGAGGGTGGAACTGAAGGACATTAGGAGGACTTGGGAGTCTCTGGGCAGAAGACATCAAAGCAGTCCTCTCCTGATAAATATTGTGGGACTGGTAAGTAGATAATGGTATGCAGGAGGGAAAGTGTTGGGGTATCATAATAGGCCTAAGGCAGATCCTAGAGTACTGAATCGGAGTTTATAGCTCAGACTTTACACCATGTCAGTACAGCAAACAGAACAAATCCCACTTTCTGGGCAGCATGGGATTCCTTCCCGTTCTCTGACTGTGTCTCTGTGATTGAGAATGAGTCAAGAAGGGAAAGGTCTCAGTTCTTGCGTTTGTTCTGGATTTCTGAAACTAATTCCTGGCAGTGCCACGGATTTCCTGCGTGATCTGGGGAGTATTGCTTTGTCTCTCATTATCTAAGTTTGCTTAATAGTTCCATGTTCACATAGATGATTTAGTTACATACCCTGTTTTAAGGAGTAGGACATAAAATATTAGGGTTTTATGGCCTCTGTGCAGGTTCATGTGCGTGTCCCATCTTCAGCCTCTTTGTGCTGTGGCAATGCAAATGATTGTGGCAAATGAACCATCTGGTTCAGCATTGTGGGCTCAGGTTTCCTACATCCCAGTGCAGCGCCTCGCTGCAGGGTGGTTTCTCACAGCCCCAGAGGCTGTTCAGTTGGCGTGTCTCCAAAGGGAGCTACTGAGATTGAGGCCAGTGATTTCTAGATAATGTATCTGTGCTGTGGAGCTCGTCGCTCTCGTGAGCGACTTCATAATTCTTTGCAAGGACTCTAGATACCTTTATGGTTTGTGGGGGAAAGGCAATCCATGAGTTTTAAGTAAGCCCTTCAGATAGACATGGTGACCTTGAATCCAAACCAGAAGGCAGTGAGGATCACTGAAGCAAGGTGTGGCTGGAGAGCAGTGTTTCATCTCTGATTTTTTCAGAAGATGAGGTGAATGGAAGAGTGTATTTGCCCTTCCCTTCTGAAGAACACCAGTTGTAAGAGTGGTGGGGCATCAGAGAGAGAGGTCCCAGACTGTGCTCTGAAGTAGGGGGAAGAAATGCTGGTTTAGATCTCCCACGTTCTTTGAGTGACTACTGTATTCTGAACATTTTTTTCTTCATCTCATTTCTTTATGAAACCTTTCACGTCGTCTTTCCATTTGGCGTTATTGAAAACCTGAAACGTGTTCCAGTATCTCATTGTTGATCAGCTCTGCCAGTACTAAGGAGGTTTGGCTGCAGACTCTTCTTAGATTTGAACATTTAGGTTCTGTGCTTCGAATCAAAGCTGAGAATAAAGCTTGACTAAGTCTTTTCTGATAAATTATTTTTTCAGCAAAATAATGCCTCTTCAGAGGGATAAAACTAGTTCACAACTGCAGACTGAATTTGGCAAATAACTTTAGATCCTCCACTATTAATAAATTCTTGATAAATTTCAATACTTTCAGAGATGGTTTTAAGCAATGTTTAACTTATAAAGAAAACTTTAAACTGATTGTTCGGAAGTTCTAAAAATATTTAAAGTTGTTTCAGGATTAATGAAATGTTTGGTATGATCCAAACATATTTTTAGTTTCATTAGTTTATTAGTGTATTTTAGGTTTTGTTATTGGAAAAATACAAGTGTGTTCATTTCAGATTGACCTACACTACTACTACTACTATTATTACTGCTTCTTTTTAACATCATCATCATCCAGGTTTGGTAATAAGGCAAAAGAACAAAATACTGCACTTCTGCAAAGTTAGGATATTGCCTTAATTTCAAATATCCCTTCCAGATTTGGAACAGATAGCGGTTTTCAGCTTGTGCCTGTTTCTAATGCCTGCCTCCAAAGGAGTGCTAGTGTGCAAGGTGTTTGTATAATTTAAGGCAGAGTGGCTGTGTGAGTATGGCACAGTGGAGTGAGGTCACACACAAGGAACAGAGACAAAGCTTTTGCTGTTTTATGCAGATTGGAGAGTTTCTGCTACCAGCAAGCTGCTAGGAAATACAGCACGGTTGTTTTGTGGCGTCTGAACTTTTAGGTGGGTAATATCACAAGAATATAACTTTTTGGTTTTGCTTTTGTGATTTACTTTTTGTAAGGCTAAGATGGCCAGACCTTCTAACAAAGTTGGTTACTTAAAGGCCTCACTTGTTTCCTCCCCATGAGGAATGAACATGAATCCAATAGAAAAACCACAAACTGGCCTCCACCTAATCAAGTGATAATTTCAGGGAAGGAGTCTTGCAGTCCTATTACAGACACCAAAATGTTGTAAAAAGCCATTCCCTGAAGCCCAAACACTCACAGAGGAGAGATATCATCCAGCAAAAGCCTCATACAAAGTGCTGATGAAAAGACGAGAAAGAAAAGCCCCTCCCCCCTTTCTTTTGTTTTGTTGGGGGTTTTTGTTGTTGTTTGGGGGGGGGGTTTAATACCTAGAGCTTGCAAAACACACTTGCAAAATTAGGCAGTGGAAGCAGAGAATGCCAACTCAGCCCTGCGTGTGAGGAGCCATCTCACTCATAGCATCCAACTTCTGTAGCAGACTGATATTTAACAACCTCCAAAAGGAATGAGTTACTGTAGTTATGGTCAGAAATAGATACAAGGAGAAAAACAAAATAGACAAGGACTACCGGAGGACAAAGCAACAATAAAACAAGCATACCTGAGTGTCCCGGCATCAGTCATGCTCTGCAGAGCCATCAGGATAAAAGACAGCGGAAATTGATACTTACAGAACTCCACCAGCAGGTACTTAGTTTCCTTCAGTGCTCTGTTAGCAGGAGTACATTGTTCTCCTTTTTTATTTTGGGGAGTTTGGCTTTCTTTGGCTTTGTTTCATTTGGGCTTATGTTGTCTCCTGCTGGAAAGCCTGTGAGAAACAATAATGGCAGAAGGAAAAACTCATGCATCTTCATCTTGTCCTGCCTTTATCCAGTTACTGAGAAAGAAAGAAGCAAAGGAGCATTAAGCAGCAGGGTTTGCTCTCAAATGGCTGCTGTTCTATCAGCCAAACTAAGAGGCAGATAAGGTTGATAACGGAGTCTACCACCAGTGGAGCCAACTGCACCTTTCCATGGGAAGATTAATGTGGTTAATTACTTCCCCATCTATATAAGTGTTTGGAAAAAAAGTATCTGTGGGGAAGGTGGATTTACTGTTTCTGTAAATAATCAGAACCCTGGGGAGAAGGTGAAAGAGCACAGGAGGAAACACTTGCCCAGAGAAGCACCAGTCGATTCATAGTGCACTTCTGTAATTAGAAAGCCTGCTCTTGTCACCATTACCCAGCGCAGAGCTACAGACAAAACGTAAGTAAGGTACCTGGGACAGTATTTGAGGGCTGCTCCTCTGCTTGATATTTGGTTGTCTGTTGCACTTATGGAGCTACTTACTGTGGATCTGATTCAGAGCATGCTGAAGTCAGAGCAAAATTCTCATTGCTTTACATATGTAATTTTAATGTCTGTGTTTCTTCAGTGCTTGTCTGTGAGGCTCCCGTCTCTGCTTAAGTGCCAAGTTGTAACTCAAGATACTACTTAGTGGGTTAAACCAGAAGATTTTGCCATCAGTTTTCAGTGGTAGCACTAATGCAGCTTATGTCTGTACAGCAAACTGAAGGGACCAATTTCATCCTTAGGATAGCTATCAGCTATGTCTGTGAACTATGAGGCCTCCCTAGCTAGTCTTTTCAGAACATTTTAAGAAATATCTTACAAAAAAAATTAAGAAAGCACCATTTACTAAGTGGTTATTTCTGTAAATATCTGCCAGTCTGTAATTGTAGCGGAAGCATCTTTGCCCCTTAAACTGTGCTGAAGTTTGTGAACTGTACACCCAAAACTGTAGCCTCTCTAGAGAGGTCCATGTATTCTGGTGGTGGTTTTGTTCGCACAGACAAGAACAGAGCTGACTTTAGGACAGGTGGGTCCAGATTAGTAGAACTGAACTGATAGTTGAAGAAATTGCCTCCAATAATGACTCTTCCTTCCTCTTGAGGGGCAGTAAGTGCTGCTTCCCTCCTTCATGCCCTTAGACGAAAGGATGAAAAATCT